>JAPDSC010157056.1:67266-131586 GCA_026290005.1 Latrodectus geometricus | reverse complement strand
GTGTGTGTGTACTTACTTTTTTCTATTAAAGACATTCTTCTCTTTTAATGAAATAAATAAATTAAAATCCTTAAAATCAAGAGCTAAAATGGCACCTTACATATTTCTATGCATCTAATACAGAGTTAGGCTCTACCAGTTAGACGGAATCTGCTGCGTGGGAGTTTTCGTACTTAGCAAAAGACTCCCAATAGTTGACCTGGCATTCCCAGAGGTATTATTTCTCGTGGAGAGCATTGTGATTATGAATTATTTAACGTATCCCAATAGTTGAAGTGAGGACAAACGATCTTTGGTTATGTTGGGATTCAAACTCACTACCTTTTGACAATGATGGTCAAATCAACCATGTCACCGGGGCTACTGCATTGATTGCGTATAGGAAGATCTTAAGATTTTAAAGATTACTAACTGGAGAACTAATTCTAAGAAGAGAGCAAAATGGAAAAAAGCTTTCGGGAATGCATTTAATTAACAAGGGCTGTCCAGCCAATAGAATAAAAGAAAACTATTTTTCTGTCGAATGTAACTTTTATTCAATGAAAAGCATTTGGAAGAGTGAACACTGGTATCTACAATATTCTTGTGATTATTTGTACAAATTCCAGCAATCAAATGTATAACATCAACATTAAAATTGAGCACTCAAGTAATAATTTCATACAAAGCTAATTTTTACTTCTAAAAATTTTAAATAGATATAGTTTCTCACATTCTCTTAATTCATTCTGAATAGTAACTGATGGGAAGTAGCTGAATAGTCGATGGGTAGCGTAGTAGTAGCGTTCCGCACTCTCAAGGCAGAGGTCTCACGCTCGATCCTCGGGTTGGGCAAGTTTACTTAGCCTTTCAACCATTCATTAGGCTGATAAAATTGAGTACCAAGCATGTTTGGAGACTAAACACTTGCGGTTTTGAGTTAGACTGACTACCTAACCGGTAGTTATGTTTCGCAACCCAGGGTACTCTGTCATGAAAACAGATATGGAAACTCTAGACCTTGAATACCATATGGGGATGTCGGTTGTCGTGACACTGAATTAAGTTTATAAACCAATGGAATATTTGATATCCTCATTTTTTTTACTAATTTAATACAGAATTAATCCCACATAAATAAAATTTAAATGTAAGTATAGTATTGATATTAATTTAATTCATACCTGGATTCCAAATATTAAATGAGGAAATATACATATTCCGTGTCTCTAAAGGACAAAAAGAAACTTAATATTTACTTACATATACATTGTTGTTTCTTCTTCCAAGAGCCTTAATCCCTGTTAAAAATATCTCATTACATTTTTACACCACAAAAAATAACTGTCAAATTATTCCTTCTGTGATAAAGTAAAAACATCATGAGTTGTATATAAAAAAAAAATTAAAAACAACAATAGAAACGTACTTCCTTCTTCTTGTACTTAGTGACCTGAAATCTTGGACATAATTAAGTCTCGATGGTCTTAAATTTATGATGATATCTCCTTCAATCAATTCTGCAATAAAAATAAACAAAATAGTAGCAAAAAATAACTGTACGTTACAAAATACATATACAAGGAAAAAGAGAAAAAACATTCATGTTTTTAAATTATTTACATATTACACTGGTTACCAACAATTAAGGAAAAATCACAAAAATAGCTGCGCCTCTCCCAAAAATAAGCCAATCTCATTGAAATTTGAATATCTTGGTAAGTAAAACAAGATGAACAATATGACATTATGCAAAATAGAGTGTTGTCAGAATGCGTCATTTGCGAGGAGCTTAAAAATTGATGTTTCAAAGCAAGGTGGTAATTGTCGCTGCGTGTCTGACTGAAATTAGAAATCTAGTACGACGAAAATGTAATAATGGCCTCAGGTATCATTTAACCTAACAATTTTGATGGCGAGCTATTGGATAAATAAAAGCAGGACAAAGTCAGACAGAAGTGACTAGATTGGCTGAATGTGAATTCGTCAGTGATTAATGGATCTTGGAAATAATTTCTAACCATGATTCAGCATCAAAGAAGTTCAGCAAATGATAGCTATGTGCTACCACAAGTGCCGACCGATATTTGTCATTATGCACACAAGGGAAAGGAACAGCAACTCCCGCTGAACCCCCTTGCTGCAAGATCTAGAAGACTAGTACTAGACAAACCGTGGTTTGAAGGCTTTACGAACGTGTCTTTATGGAAGGTGACAAGTTATTTGCGTCCCGCTTATATCACACCATAGACGTGAACGTCTTCACTGGGCATTTAAACATGTCCACTGGAGGAGTGATCAAGGGAAGTCTGTTCTATTTACGAATGATTCCAAGTTTAGCCTCGAAACCTATAGTAGCGGCATTTTTATTTGGAGAGAACATAGAACTAGTTTTCATCTATCAATTATTCGTAAAAGAGATGAATACGGATCAGGCAGTGTCTGTGTTTGGATGTGGTATCTCTTTGGGTGGACGCACAGACTTCCATGTCTTTTCTAGGTGAAATGCTAATGCTCACATCTATAGAGATGACATTTTGGATGCTTATGTGTACCCTTATCCCGGGGCAACAGATGATATTTTCGTGCTACAGGATGATAATGCGTAATCACACAGGGTTCACATCGTGTATGCTTATCTTGAGCAAAAAACAATTGAAAGCATGTTGTGGCCAGCTCGATCACCGGAGTTTAACTCAATTATGTATGTTTGGGACGCTCTAAGCTGTGTAGCTGCTCTCAATCCCCCTCATAAGACTTTAGCTACGCACTCGAAGCAACTGCTTTGGAAGAGCAATTGCTTTTTTATCATACATAATTAAGACCGCATAATTGAGAGTTTCACACATCGCTGCATGCGCGATATTTCTTCTCGAGTGGATCATACCCCAGATTAAAGATATTTTTTCTATACCAAACTTATATTTCACATCGGTTCATTGTATACATGTGCTAAATTTTATGATCCATAATTGTCTGGTGGTTTCTTTTTATGCTATTTTGTACTTTCGTATGTGTTGTAAAATGTGTATAAATTTCATTAAATTCTAGCATAATGTTTCGTGTTATCGTCCTTTTTGTGATTTTTCCTTAATTAATGATATCTAGTGTAGTTCTCAAATAAATAAAATACAATTTATAAATATGGAACTTTCGTGTTTTATCTGAAATATAAGTATGACTATCCCTACCCTCGTGAAGGTACGGCAGAAATATTTTACTATTTCTGTGATAATTTAATTAATATATATATATATATATATTTCTTAAAATATTTAATGCATACTTTAAAGATGCGAATAAGGAAAAGAATTTTTGAATGCTAAAATATTTTCTTTTCGCCAAAGAAATTTGCAATATTTTCCGAAAATATTTTTATGATGTTCACTAATAGACAACTTTGAAAAAGAGCTCTGTAATTCTGACTATCGAAAAAAATTAAGTATAAAAATCTTTCGTTAATGTAACCTAATGAACTTGTTTATAAAATAATATTTATTTGATTGAAACTATTATATCAAAGTAGATAAATATTGGAGTAAATTTACACTTGCATAAAATTAAATAAACCAACGTTTTTTTCTTTTTATACCGAAAATTTTGTTTCTTGCTTAAAAGTTAAAAAATCAAAAGGAAATTCGAAAACCGGAGAAAATTTGGCAATAAATGCAAATTTATACATCAGTTTGTGAAACTTCATTTAGGTAAAAAAACTAAACAAATAAAATAATAATAAATACAAAAGCTCTATTATAAAAGCTTCTTGCCGAATATGAAATTAAAACAAATAACTTGATAGGAAAGAAGCAAAGAGAAATTTCAGGAATTTATGAGGAATCTGACGCCGTGAAAGACTGATGACAAATATGGGAAATGAAATATTTATATCATTTGTATAAAAGGAGTAATAAGTTATGAAAGAACAACTTCAGGTTTTTATAATTGTTACTAGAATTTTGAAATGTCATTATATAAATACAATGCAAAATTAATGTTTATCATTGAGAGCATAATTTTTTAATATAAATTATATTGGTAGAAATATTGTAAAAATATGTTGAATAAAACTTGATATTACACTTAATAACAATGCTATTTATTGACAAGATAAAATTATAAGTATCCTAAAACTTAAACCATAATGAAGACAAACAAACTCGTTTCTACACCGAACCCAATCCATCACACACGTAAATAGCTCCCTTGTAGGACTTTCCAAGGATAGAATACCGTATTCAAACATTGCAGAATAGAAAACCAGGAAACCTTTTAGCACAACAGAAGTGTATCCAAAAGCCACAAGCTCAACATCCATCTCCTGTTGTTCAATAGTAGCAGGAATCGAATACCAATAAGACGAATTTTCAATTTATTCTTGGTAAGGTTCATGCATGGAAATGATGGTTCTCATGAATATGTGTAACTTTTCCCTAGAGAAATAACGAATGATACCATCACAACGTTCTCGAAGCCCTTATAGATAAAGGAAAGACGTCGAACGCAGTTACATTGTCAGGATGCTTGAAGCTGGATGGTCACAGACGGCCAAGATGCATAAGTCCGAGGCAAGGTCCCGTGATTGATATGATGAAGAAATGAATTCTGCGAAGACCTATAGCATGGCTTTTGTAACGTGTATTAAATAAAGCATATTTAACAAGTTTTCTCTCAGATGGCTATTTCATCACTTGCTCTAAGGCAAAATTAAGAGGGGATTTATTGTGTAAAGGACAAACTTGTTGAGTCAGCAGAAAAACTAAAATGTTTTTGTTTTCAATTCTTAATAGAAATACTAAGCCGCTGGACATGATACTTCAAAAATGGGGAGATAAATATGATTTTAAAGGACACCCATGATGAAATGAAAAGTCGAAGATAAAATAGCTTCTACATTCTACTAAAACTTATTATTTAAAATTCTCTTTAAATTCATCATAGAAATTGCCCAAGATATATGGAAACCAACTGTTTTTCTGAAAGCTTTGCTTAGCGTTGCAATAGAAAATAAATAATTTTCTTTTCAGCTTTAACAAACTATATGTCTAGTCAAAACTTTATCCTAATGCTTGCCAAAGAGGAAGGAATAAAACAAATTGATTTAGTTCCGAAGAACTAAATAGTTTTCACAAATATAAAAGTAGAATCCAATAAAGAATAGATTGTTTCCTAGCAACATCAAATTAATTACGAAATGAATAGCAAATTAAGAAAATCTCAGCCAGGCATCAACAAAGTTTTACAGGAATTGCCTGAATAATTTTATCATGGGATTGGTTTATTTTGCAGCTCAATGATCATTTCTTTGCTCACGAGGGCTAACTAGACCAAGTTTAAATTAAGTTTTGAACTACTTTAAACATTCAAATTCAAGGTGAGATTCGAACGCACAAACTGTTGAACCGAAGGTAAGATTTTATAATGATAATTTTTTATCTAAATAATCAAGAATAACTAAGGATTTCTTAGACATTTAGTGAAAAAACTATTCAATGCATCAAAATACTGTATTCATTTTCTCAAAATAAAAAAAAACTGTTTAACCATGACTTTTTACTCCTGAATTTCGACAACTGTGAGACTAATTCTACAGAAAAACTAGAAATTTCCGTTCAAACTAAACTCAACTTATCTGAAGAAAGTGAAGAAGAATTTTCTGATTCAACAGTTACTCGACAAATGAAGGATGATAAAACTTCAAAAGATTGGAAGAAAACAGTTTTTTTTTCAGAATTGTAGATGAATGAAATATTTTCTTCTTGTTTGAATCTGACCTGACTATTTGTAAGATTTCAATTTGATCCTTTTTTGTTGTTGAATGCAAAAAAAGTTATTTTATTACTAATTGAATCACTTTCAATTATTTAAAAGTATCACTTAATTTCCAATTTTGGAAATTTGTCGGTTTTTATTTCATTTTCTCTTCTTATTACTTCAATTATTGTAGAGAATTTTTTTTATTTTATTAATCTACATTTTTGTTAAATTTAAAAGAATTTTTCATTGGTAAACTTGAAAATTCATTTTGTACGTGAGATTCATGAGAAATAATATGAAATAAAAGTATGAAGTGAAAAAATTCGAAAAATTTATTAAAAAATATTGTATATTATAATTATTAATAATTTGTAAAACAAAATAAGAACACTTAATAAAGTGTAAATTATTAATTTATCAAAACTGCACTAGTAGCATTTTTAATTGTATATTTTGTGGCAATTTTGTAAATTTTTTCACTTTATACTAATTTCATAGTTATTTCTAATACTTTCAAGATTTAAATACAAGAAAATTATTCATAACAAATTTCAAAAGAAGCAATTTTAAAAACTGTATGATGTAAATTATTTTATAAAATGAATATATAATATTCAAATAAATTCTATATTATGCAAATTTTATTTGGTTGGCCTTATTTATTTATTTTATTCATTTTGGTCTTATTAATAGTAGCAAAGCATTCATATGTCATATCGAATGGGAATTTATTAAATTATGTACCTCAAAAACATGATAGAAATAATTTCCTTTAAATTCTCATTTCTTTTAAAAGGTCAACTCATCTTACCAGCCTAACTGACCACGTGAAAAAACTGGCAATTTAAAGTTACATGAGTAAAAATGACAAGTTTGAATCTGAGAATTTTATGATAAATAAAGATTATATTCTAACAACAATGAGTATCAAATTATGAACTATAAAACAATTTTTATTTCATAATTGTCGTACTTGTGCAATTCGTTAAGATGCAGTTACCACGAAAAGTCTTCTGAAAGGCAATAACATACGATGAATAATAAAACGCCTTACATCAGACATCGGTCTTTAGGCTGGCCACAGCAGGGTGCCAAAATACCGCTAAAGTGACATTTTTTATTAGCCTTTAACTAAAGAAGAGGTGTATTAAAGTGGCTTTCACATTGTGCATTGTGGAAATATTGGGTTACATTACTTTTCTCCAAAGCATTTTTTATTTCCGAAATTTTCTCACTTTTATACGGCCCGTTTGCTTTATTTATTTATTTACTTATTTTTTTGCCTTGCTATTTTCTCAAATAGATGAATGCGTTTCACGCGTGATATTTCGCAGCATAGATTATACAATTATGTTTTCACTTGATCTTCGTACAAAGATATTTCACTGAAGTAAAATGATGCAAATATTAAGTTGGAAAAAAAAGAAATCCATTATTTTTAAGTGATCTTCACGTTTTTATTTACTTGTTTTTTGATTGGCATTGTGCAAATAATTTCAAATTGTTTTGTGGCTGATGTGTCTCTACTAGACTGCTGGTCAACTTCGGACATTTTTGGATATTGAACACTATAGTTATCGTAATGGATTTCTTATAATGGATTTCTTTTTCCCCAAACTAATATCTCAATATTTCCAATTATTACAATTCACACAGTGTAATTAAGTCATTGATGTAGTCGTAAACAAAGTTTGTGCGAACTTAACTGGATGGAAATAAATTTACGAAGTTTGCAGTTACAGTTGACTACTTTTTTCAATGAAACAAAACATTCTTTTTTAATTAAACAAACAAACAAAACTTCAAAACGTTTTCAACATCAAGTTAAAAGAAATTCAATGGTACATTGTTTCAAATAGAAGTAGCTTTTGTAAGCAAACCGAAATTATAAATGACTATCAAAGTGACGAAAAAAAAATTTGGTTATGAATACTTTATTAATATGGAATAGGGTAACCTTTGTCATGTAAGACAGCTTGAATTCGCCTGAAAATCGAATCATACAAGCGCTTAGAGGGATATTGTACCAATCTTCATGGAAATATTTTGAAGATTTCGGAGATTATTGTTGAATATATTGACCCATATAAATATTTTAAAATAGATCATAATGATTACATTATATTGATTTTTGACGACTGTACAGGCCAATTAAATGTTTCATTTCATTTTAATTTATCAAATCTGATTGAACAAATCTCGCTACATGAATAGGAACATCATCAACATGGACATTTTAATTTCCCACAGAAAATATAGGATGGACTTGTTTAGACAAAATACTTTTCCCAGTGATCCTTTCTTTTAAGATTACGACTGAGCTAGCAGAAAACCATGACAAGATTGCCTACACCATGACAGATCTCCAGCGTAATATAATTGGAAGGAGGGAGACAATTATCATAATATGCTTGTGCAGCTATCTTCGAAAATACATCCGTTCTGTTGTGGATAAAAGTGCGCTAGACTATTCGTCTCACGATGTGTTCTATGATATCAATTGATCAAGTTTGAGGCTGTGGTACCACTGGCACGACATTGGTATTGACTTCTATTACAAGTAATATAAAAATTGCTTTTTACCTTAAATATATTCTGTTTATAAAATTACTTCTCAGATGTAATTATCGACATAGGAGGATTCAGATACAGCGGATTACCGATCCTCTATATTAATGCTCGTTTCTATCGAAATTTCATGACTTCAGCAAAATATAGAGATGATGTATTTGAGACAGTCATATGGAAAACCATGCAGAATATAGCGACCTGTTTTCACTAACAGCCAAAAGACAGACATGTTATTTACATCGATTTAAAAGATTATATAACCACATCACAAATCCAGAAGCAAGAAATACGATCTTATAGATAGTAAATGTCAGCACGAATAGCTCGACACTATTTGCAGTAGCATGGACTATCAACTGCTTGACCACAGCCTCAGCTATTTTTGACACAGCAACACGAAAAGATGTCTTCAGTTGTGAGGTTAATTATGAAAAGAAATACTATATCAAGCTGAATTTTCAGTCTAATTTTATTTCTTTTTGTATCATCTTGATAGTATCATCCATGTTTGTAAAATCTTAGAAAACGAAATTTAAAATACGTTTTCGACACCATCATACAAACCAAAAATTTTATATTGATTATACCTTGCTTGTGTACCTGCCACTATGAATAATAGCTTCTACAAGTCTAATATTTTAGGGTTCATGGTTCTACTGTAATCATAAGACCTGCGTAATTTCCGTAATCGACAATACAAAATGATGTGTTGTGTACATACCCTGATTTTTTTTATATAGATTAGTAATTAATGGTTTAAATTAGTGTTCTCACGCCTACTGCATTGCAGTGGATCCCTTCTAATGACGATATCCATGGAAAAGAGAGTGTGGATACTTTGGATAAAAGGAGCATAACTGGTTCTTCTTCAACACATGCTGCCTTTACCAAAACTGTGTTCCATTATATTCGAAAAAGGGGTGTCCAGGTGCTATATGCAGCATTTCATCTCTTGTGACTGGTATTAGTATTTAGACAATGGAATCATTAGAGTGGTCCTGATGATTCCATTGCTTTCAAGGGTTCTAGATCTAACCAGACTACATATTTTCGGTTTGCTAGTGGCAATATTCGTGGGCTTAAATTTGATGGCAAAAGTAAGCTCCAACCTATCTGATGTAAATCCGGTGTCGACCAGGCTATCTCGAAACACCTTTTTTTGTGTCTGGGGTTTGCGAAGGAGAATTTCCTTACGAATCTCCTGTGTTTCTTGATTTTGTATGGATTGAGAGGCTCGTGGATTGGTGTAGAAATGCTACACCAGATGAGATCAGAAAAAACAACTATAGAAAGGTTTCTTTTTGTGCACAAAAATGTGCAAAGGTTAGATATTTGGAAGTTTTCTGGGTTTTCTCTTTTTCAACACGTAAATATGGCCCACAATCTATGAAAAACCCTTCTGAAAGGCAATAATACATCATGGATTGTATAAGACCTTATAAAAATTCCTCGGCCTGCTACATCGTGTCAAAACACTATACAAATGATATTGTTAATTTACATAGTGCTTATATAAATTGTTATATAAATAAAAATGATATTGTTTATTTATGTAACAAGTCAAACATTTTATTGTTATCATACATAACTAACGTATTTCAGAGACTAATATTGATTAAAGTTTTATTTTGTTTATTTATTTATTTTTTTGAAAAATGCTATTAAAAATTTCTCTATTGAGTTATCAGAAATATACGAAATAAATTTTAAATTATTTAAAATTTATTTTAAACTTTTTAATTTTTTCCTAACTGCTTCATCATATGACATCACAATGATCAAAATAGTAAGTCAAATTTCGCAAAATACATGACAATCAGCAAACTCGAGAAAAATTATCTTATGTCATAACTTCGTATTGATCACTAGAAAATTTAACTTTCTATTAGTCTCTTTATTTGAGAATAAGTGTATTTAATGATCTGGAGGGTTTCCAATTTTTAAATGTCTGTGTTAAAAGGTCATTTTTTTGATGGCTTTTACTATTTTTTGTACGATTTCTCTTTTTTAAGAGTAATATAGAAAAATTTAATAGACTGCCCATTGGATTTCATCTTTAAAAATTATATTTAATTTTGTTAAATGAAATCGATATATTCATGAACAAAGAAGATATAAAAAACGCTCGTTTTCTTGAACTTCTAATTTACAAACAATCACTTTTTTATAAACTTGTGGCTAGTTTCATCATAGACCTAATGAAAGTTTTAATAGCCATTTACAAACTAAAATTTAAAAAAATTTTTATTTTTTTATTTTTTTGCAAACTTTTGATTTTGACAAATAATTTTCCGTTTTACTTATTTATAATAATCTTCATACTTTTTTAATTTTTTATAAATTCTTGAAAATTCGATTCATTCTTGAACAACAAAGCGTCGCTTGCCAGAATTCCAAACATTATGGGAAAAATGATTGATGTCATACGGATATCAGACATTTGATGGAAAAGAACTATTGTACCGAACTCAATTGCTGTGTTTTCCGTATGTAAGGAGATATAAAAGGGAGAGAGACAAAATATTCCATACAGTAAAGCATATAAAGGGAGAGAAACTTTAAAAGTTTGTGCTCTCATGTTCTGTAGTTTGTATTGTCTCATTTTAACTACTCAATTTATGAAGTTTCGTTTGTCGAGAGAGATTGGGTCGATTCCGTTGAGGATTTGTCTCAGTTGAAGAAACGGACTGTTTATTGGTAGAAATAAAGTAGAAAATTCTAAAAGAAGCACCCCAAAAAAAAAACTAAATAAAACAATTCAAAAAAAAAAAAAAAAAAAAAAAAAAAAAAAAAAAAAAAAAAAAAGAAGAAGTGGAATTCCAAAGAACAGCCTCTGGACGACTTTAAATACTGGGAAAGAAATCTATAAAATCCAGCGAAGCAGTACTGTTTATGAGTCTTATTTTGCATTTTTTTAGGGCAAAATAATTTTTTCTGATAATACTTTATTTGTAAATAATAAGTAATTTGGTAAAAAAAAATGAAATCTTAATAATCTAATCCATTATTTTTCTATTTTACGAACTGCTTTACTGACCTCTTCGGGTTCGTAAAAACAAGCGTCTACTGAATTTGTTTTAGCTCACTGATATTGCTTGATTTGTCACACCATCAGATAGCGAAACGGCGACACATAAAGATTATCACCAAATAAAATTACTCTCCTTAAGTTTGGCATAAAGTTTGTAAATTTTCACATAAAATCTGTATTAACTAACTTATCATGAATCATCATTTATTAATGAGTTTATCAAATAGTTACATAGTTTATCAAATTTTGTTAATAGAAATTTAACGTGCTTCCAGTTTCCCCCCTCTTGGCTAATGTTTTCAACATAATTTGGAAATTATCGCAGCAGTAATCTTGACGCCAAAATGAAGGCTGGCAGAGACTTCGATTTTAGGTTAAAATTAATAAGCAATCAGTTATTATATATTTTAAGTTGCAATGAATTTTAATTTTATACACTATGGAAGAAATTTTTAGACACATTTAGTCAACTATACAAATAGTTAATTAGATTTTTAACTTCGTAACCATTGCGGAAATATTGAGTATAAATAAATGCAAATTCCACTGTAGAAGTATGGTACAAGAATAAATAAACCCTAACTCACGCATCGTTCTAATATTTCAATTAATTTATTCAATTAATACTGGGAGAAATATTTACTTGATGGTTGCAATAAATATATTTCAATGTGTTATATTGAATGAATATGAAACAAATTTAACGATAAAGAATATTATAAATTTTGATAGAGAAGGTAAAATAAGTTAATGCCTGAAAATTACATTTTAATTAAGAGTTACATTTATTAGTTATACATAATGAAACTATGAAGACAGGTTTTAAATAAAAATTAAAATATTAAATATCGATAAAATTATGCACACATTACAGACACAATTACTGGACGTATTGGACAGAAAACCACTATACTCTGTAAGCTTGAAGTTGGAGATGTCACTAAATTTATTGTTTGTTTTTTTTAAAGTATAAGCATTTAAACGCATATTTATATATTATAACATGGTACAGCTAGAATGTCTTAGGCCATTATAACACGGGTTTGTACTTAGGCATAATTTGTAAATTTCCCTAAATTTTTAGAAAAAGTATTTTAAAAACTGTGATTATATATTTAATAAACCATATGCATAGACTGCTAAATTTGAAACGCAATTCATTTTCTCCTCAATGAATTATTTCTAGAGCAGTAATTCTCAACCGCCTTTTTGCCACAGAACACTTTTAATGATATTAAAATTTAGGGTGCACAAAGAAAAAGATAAATTTAAATGCTGCTTACTTACCTATAATACACATTGTAAAATAGTTTATTATAATAATTTAGAATGTATAATAAATAATGTATTATGTATTGCAAAAACAACAGTACTTTTATAGGGATTAATTATAATCTAATAAAAAGGATATTTTTAATGAGAAGTTTGAGCTTGATGTTTTTTGATAATTTGATTTATATTTGTTGTAAAAGTAACAATGATACTCTCATATCATCTTCTACATTAGATAGTCTCAATAGTTTTTTTTTTCATTTTTATATTGATTAATATGGAAAACATGAATTCACACAAATAAGGTGTAGAAAACAGTAACTGTTGATATTGGGAACACACTTGAAATTTCTTCACGTATGGCATATATTTCACTTTGCAAAAGTCATTCAGGAAACGCTATCGAGGATAAAAAGTTAACTGTGAAAATATGGTTTTTAATTGTAAAAATAGGTTTTCTTTTACACTGTACTCTTCTTGATTTAAACAAAGTTTACTCGTAATAAAAAAGCATTATCATTTTTACTGTATACATTTTTAAAATTTGGCGGCATACTTTAAGAATTAGGCGGCACATAAAAGTGCCGCGGCGTAGTAGTTGAGAATCTCTCTATTGCATTTATATTGCTTTTAAGCAAGTCTATCACTAACAAAATAATAAAAACAATGGGACTATCCATATATTTACCCGATTCATTATATTGATTCTATTCCTTATCGACATTTTTCATTAGAAATTTCAATTCTATATCCAATATTTTTATTTGCAATTAACAGAAACATGAAAGTCCGGTGGTTCAATCCTCTGCCTGGGTAAGGCCGACTAAGTCATTTATGCCTTCAGTGGGTCCATAAAATTGAGTACCAAGCATGCTTGGTAGTTAAACACTAGAGGTGTTGTTTTAAGCAGACCACCTTGGCGGAACGTATGCTTTGCACGCTCAGGGTACTAGATTACTAAAACCGATATGGGCACTGTAGTGCTTGGTTCCCATATGGGCTGTCATGAAATTGAGTTTAGTTTAACAGCACCATGATATTTTCTACTAAATTTAAAATTTTAAGAATTGTTTTGGAAAACTTAATAAAATAATAAAACTTTATTTTATTAATTATTTATTAAATTAAGTTAAAAATGTATTCAATGTAAATTATTTTAGACATTTTTAACGAAATCAATAAAAACACAATAATCTAAAGTGTACAAGTGAAAAAGAATTTTTAAAATAAGAAAACTTTGATTGAAAACAAGATGAATCAATTAGAATACAAAGGAAAATTTTTATAGAAAAACAGAGAACTCAGTTAAAATATGATTTAAAAGCAGAAAATCAAGGAAAAATTTATTAAATCAAGGGAAACAACACACACACACATAAATTTTCTTAATATTTTAGTTTTTTTTTAATATTTTTTAACTTTGTATTCCTCTTTGGGGGAGTCTGTTCAGGATAAGATTTGTTTTATCAAATTATATATTATATATAAACAAAAAATGCTAATCTATGTGATTGTCTGAATCCCATTTATGTTTGCATAGAAGCTACATAAGAAATTTAATTTGGGGAACTTTGTTTCTAGCATCCTATATAATTAATTGAAAAAAATTATAAAGAATGCCCGAAACAAAATTCCTTGTAACATTTTTTTAATAAAAGTTATAATTAATTATTTGTCCATGGCTGATAACGTTAACATTTTCCTTTAAAATTTAAATACTGAAACAGGATCAGCATCATCTAAGGATAAAACAATGCTATTCTGAGTGAAAGGTATATCATATGCTTATCAATTAATAAATAAAAATTAACATATTATAAAAGTTTACGTACTTAAAAAAAATAGAATAATAGCTGAAAGCACACACGTCCCCACCACGTATTGAATCTTCGACAAAAGATTTTCAGAAAAATCTGTTTATATAAAAGAGAAAAACCAACAAAATTGCCAAGAGCTTGTACCAACAGAAGTGCATGCAAAAACTTTAATAAAATGTCCACTTTAAGGTTACTTTAAGATTGGCTAATATATCATCCGGTAACTTTAATTTCAAAGAACGCGGTTTACCATTGAGTCTATATGATACTTCACAGTTTTTTATTTATCAATAATCAAACTGGAGAAACGTAAACTATGACTACAATTCAGAGTTAAAATATAATAATATATATACAAATATTCTTCGATTATTATATATATATAATAGAAGATTGTTTAATATTTGGAACAAATACAATAAAGCCAGTAGACAAGACCATAGAATAGACTATTTAAAATTAGAACATACAATCAATAGACAAAGTGAAATTTACAATAAGAAATTTAAAACTTAAAGTTTGGAATAGTTGAATAAACATACAGAATAAAAGGAAAAATGGGAAAAACATAGAACTTGAATGAAGTACCAACATGGATAGATATATCAGTGTTTTTTGACAACATTAGAATCAGTAAGGTTTTTTCGCACTGTCGGTAGACTATAGTCTAAATCAAGCCATTATACCCCGAAGCTATACCAAAAAAAAAAAATAAATAAATAAATAATTAAAAAATGAATAATTAATAAGAAATTATATTTTCGAAAACAAAATGCCGTATTCGAAATTGCCAAAATAAATGTGTGTGTGTGATTGCCTGCACAAAATACAGAATTTGTGAAATACTTTAATAAAAGAATCTAGTGAACTTTATTCACAAACGATTGATCATAGCTAGAGATAAAAATATTTTTCTCGTGTATGTTTAAACATTCTAATTTTTTTTATTAAAGTTAATTTTTAAATATTTAAAGTTTATTTAAATTTGTAAAAATTATTTGATAATATAAATAATAACAAAATATAAAACTTATTCATTGAATTAATTAATTTCTTGAATAAATCTTTTTTCTATGAATAAAAAAAATAATTCATGAAAACTTTAGGAAACTCAAACATAATGAACATGTTAAATAAAAATTACTTCAATTTATTTTGTAGTTTTATCATAAGGGAATTTTATAGAAAAATTATATGAAGTTACAAAGTATATTGTGTTTTAATGTTTTATAAAACACAGATTGTACGTATATTGTTTTAAAGATGTTAAAATGTTCTTAGTATGACTGTTTCCTGCTTAATTTAATTATTAATATGCAGATTTACTTTACTCGAACAATATGCAAGCAGCTTATATTTATTTATGATCAGTATCTGATTTATTCTAAAACATTTTAATAGCTGATTGCATGAAACTGTTTTGAATGGATAAAGTGTTATTTGTTAAAGTTTTTAATAAAATAATAAATTTTTAACTCTATATAAGAGTCGGAATTCCCAATTCTAAGCGAAACATGCACGATTGTGCGTATACATACTCTAGCTTACAATTGTAATATAAAATTCGTTTAAAAATATACCATCTGCAATGTTTAAAAATACAATGGTTTTATGTGGTGGGTTATCGCATTCTTGAAAGTAAACTTCCAACAATCACAACAATACTGAATAGTGAAACCATCCCAGATAATCTCAAAAATTATAAAAAAAGGCAATATAAACAATTTGTATTTTAATAATTTATGCACGTAATAGATAACATAAAATTACTTATCACTTGTGAAATTATATAAAATTCCTTAGAATGACTTCCTTAGGGAAATTCCTTAGTATGTCTTCACAGGTTTATATCTTTAGAAAATCATTAAAAGTTCGCTCCTATTTCTTTCCATTGAAACAATTTTTCCATATTAGGGAACTAAAATCATTAAAATTGAGATACATTGCAGAAAGTGGCCAAGACACGCGAATAAACGTGAGCTTTTCTGTATTAAAATAGATTATCATGAAATTATTTTTAAAATATCTTTGTTATTTCTTGAAGGTAAATAAAGAGAGTATCGTGATACTGTTTATAAAAAAAGTATATTTAAAAACAGTATCATGATACTCTCCACGTACTTGAAAGCAGGTAGCACACAATTATCTAAAGCAGTACTTTTATGGAATCTTGTCAGTGACATAAGCATGAATTACGTTGTAGAGAACAGATAACTTAATTTTCTGCTTCAACAACGTCATATCTTCTTGACGGTTATCTTTTTTGTCCCCATAGACGCGAAAAAACGGCGCTACTCTGAAGTGGGATTCGATTAGTTGTGAAAAAAAAAAAAGAAAGCCTGGCGAATGGGATGCTGAGCTTCGGATTTTGACGGATGAGATCATGGAAAACCAACCATAACAGCCATCAGAATACAGTTACAGTTAAGAGAGTGTGATAGAGTATTACAAGAAAGTTCTGCTATGAAAGTTGCAAAACAATTTAATGGAATTCTAATGTAAGAAAATTCGAATTTTAATAAGAAATTTTCTTTTAAACTTGAGGTATTATATTTTCAAAGGATGAAAAATATACCTAAGTGAATTGGTGTAAAATAATCGAAGCGCATCGGGTGATAATAATATAAAGTGATTGCAATCTTTCTCTGAATTCTTAAAAGTTTTCATCTACATTCTTTTAATAATTTTATTCCCAATTTTTCCTTTTTAAAAATTTTTCGCACAATGATATAACTTCATATACATAGTTTGGTTGTTTAAATTTTGTTTAAAAAATTGCAATTTTAATTTCTAAATTTATTTTAAAACAATATTAATTTTTCCTTCATAATACTTTGAATGAATTTTTTTTAATTCTAATTCTTTATGTTGTGATTGATCCATGGTTTGTTTATTTTCCTCATTTTTTTTCGTTTTTTAAAATCGATTTTGTTATTTTTCAAAAAGCGAAACACTATGACACTTTTTAAATTCTTTATAATACTAAAAATTTCATCTCATCTTCAAAATTTTCAAGATTCGCTTTATTTTGATTCTTAATTTGTTCAATGACATTAATCAGCATTTATTTTTGTCTATTTATTCACTTATATCTAGTTCATAAAATTATGAACACAAAATTATGAAGTTTTCTATTCCGAAAACTTCATAATTTTGTATGAGGTATTACATAGAATACGATTTTAAGTATAAAAATAACAGTTAAAAGGAAATTACAAACATTTCAATAAAAGAATTAAAATATCAAACTTGCATCAATAACACAAATGAAAAACTTGCATCAATAAGATAAAAATCCATTAATTATTCATCGGTAAACTTAGAAAAATTGTAGATTCAACTTTTTATCCACTGAGAAATTTTTAATTCATTAAAGTCATGATATTTAGCCAAATGGTACACAATTTTTGCATTTGGCGATAAATTTATTAAATGACTGTAATTCATAAGCCACCATTCAATTCGTCATTCTTTGAAAACGTCATTCTATGAGTACTTCTTTAATGGAGAATTAGCAGTATTCATGAATCACCATAGGAGTAAAAGAAAAAATTCTCACGCACCCATCCCGATAGACTCGTATTGAAAAAGTAGAAACAGAAGTTCAGAAGTGGTTAGGATCAAATTCTAAACTTGTCATTTTGAACAGTAAAAACCTACTATTATGATATGTTGATATATTTTGCATTATGTGTCAGAATTAAACGTGACATATTTTAAACTATTTGCATACAGGAAATGGAATTTTTGTCAATTTATTTTAAAATTCTCCTTATAAAGAACTTTTATGAGCAATTTTTTTCAGAAGTAATAGAGAATACAATTTATAATAATTTAATAATCCTTTAAATATAAAAAATAATTAATTTGTAATCATTGAAATAAAGATAATTTCTTTTCGTATTCAAAATTCGCAATTAATTTTAAAACCACAAACAAATGTTAATAAAATATTTATATTGCCCTTTAGACAGCACAAGTTATATAGAATAATATTAATTATGTCATATATGTATTAATTATGTAAATATTATTTATGTAATATATGTTTATATATATTACCCTTTTTTATTCATCGCTCTGTTTATTTAGCTGTTTTGGTTTTTACTGTGTTAAATGCGACAAAATACTTATGACAAAATCAATGAAAGTTGTGTTCCATTTTTTTTTCCTTTAGCTCAGCTGTTTGAGAGCTACATTTTATCGTTTCCCTATAATTTTTGATAAAATTTATTTGTTATATAGAAACAAAAAGCAATTCAATATAATAAAAATTAATCTCTAAAATGTGTATACAAGTAAACCCATTCATTTATCAAAAGAAATGTGTCCCCTTACTAAATAAAAATACTATGAGGGGTGGTCTCATTAATATTATTAATTATTGGATGGCATCATGTCCAGGACTGAAAGTAAAAATTGGCTTTGGAAAAAAGAACTGTCGATTTCAGTGGGGAAAACATGAGTACAGGGGTAAATCAATGAAAGGTACAGTCACCAAAATAAGCCCGTACCTTATCACTGCTACACTGTCGCGGGACCCAGAAGAGGTATTATCGTTTGCTCCATTAGTCTCCCGCGCTGCACAACCCCTGGGTAGATAGGCTCCTGCCTAGATAGGCCGCACTCGTTCATCATAGTAATGGTCCTTTCACGCACAGAATCCATCTCTTCGCTCTTCTTGACTTTAATGTAGATGCGAAGATTACCTTCTTTGGATTGGGGGCCGCCACATTGATTTTCGACCCAAAAATCATTGCCAAAATATTTGGAGGAAAAAATGATTGCTTTGGAAAAATTAATTTTGCTTATAAAGAAATTCTTTTCATTGAATATAATTTTTCTTTATCAAATGCGATTTAAAAATTATATTATGTGTAGCAATAAAAAACAATGTATTTTCTCACAGAAAATCAGGTACGTGTGTAAAATTGGCACAATTATCACCAAATTGACAACAAATCTTTTCATAATGTTCTTCAGTGTTTACTTAACGAGAGTAAAAGCAAAAATAATTCAGTAAGTAAACATAAAATATTCAAATATTAATATTTATGTATTAGAACAGAGGTTTCCAAACACTGTGGAACGGCAATTTTGAGTGATATTTTAGAAATGTATACAGTAAAAATTATTTATTATTACGAGTAAAATAATAAAATAACTGTTGTTTTTGTATTACATATTATATATTTTTTTGTTTTACATTCAAAGTTATCATCATAAACTACTTTACACAGTGTATTATTGATAAGTAAACAACTTATAAACTTATTTTTTTCTTTGTGTGCCGCTAAATTTTTAAATTGTAAAAAAAGTGCTTTGATAAGAAAAGGTTGAGAATCACTGTTTTATATCATACGATATCATTTGTGGCATTATTTATTTGCAAAAATCGATAGCATAAATTTTCTTTAAATTCACTATTTTAACAACAAAAATGCATGAAAAACCTAAAAAGAATAACTTATTGGTGGCAAATTGCATTTGGAAAACAGTTTTCTATTATTGGTGAAAACTCTTGTTGTCTCTATTTATTTTTATCTTATTTGACAGGATTTTATAGGTATACCAAAAACGGTTATTTACTGTGGAGATAATGGAAAGCTTTTTAATAAATTGTTTTCAAATCCTTAGAATTCTTGGCAACCATTTTATAGCTGTGGCTTACTAAACTATCTATAAATCTGATTCAGATGCTACACGATAAGAAATATTTCAAACCATTCAATTTCTGAGGCAATACTTATAGACTTATAAGATAAAATGTAAGAATACAGATTATTAACTATGCATCATTTAAAGTTATATAATAGCATAAAATGAAATATAACAATTCCTTCAACATAAATAAAGAAACTATTGTTGTGTACGCATTATTTATTTTTTAAACATATTTATTAAAAGATAAACCCCAAGTATTCTTTCATTACAATTAAAAACTAAATATTTTAATATAATCACATTCAATATCACTCAATTTAATATTGTGCTACGAAGTTGATTGTGCATACAAGTTATATAGAATGCCATTATAGATTTATCGTGAGCCAAATCTGGCAAGCATACCATAGGTTGCCAACACCTGATATAGGACAATCGGATAATAGCAGGTTTGATTTTTTCTCAAAGATAAAACCAATGCACGTTAGCTTTATTTTTCTCAGTTAATTTGAGGAATCCCAAGCGTCTCGTCAGGTAAAGAGGTCGTATTTGCAGTCAGAGGTCAGAAAGTAAAACGTTCGATATTAACCAAGACCATCTTATAGACAGGGCCTGTGCACATAGACTACCTGTTGTCTTATGTCTATTTGCTGATACGGTATGGAAATAAGGGTACGTCTGCACTGAGAAAGATAATTGAAAGATTAAGACATTCACTCGATTTCTATAATTTTTTTCTATGATAGTTTTCAACTCATAAGGTATCAATTTGAAATTTTGATGTCATTCTGTGGGAACGTTAGCTTATTATTTTTTTTTCACTACCATTTATATATTTTTCGCTGTGAAATTCGCATCTATTTTTTATTAAAATTTTTTAAAGATTTTCTTTTAAATTTGTGTGAACTTATCTAAAATTATTTGACTA
The DNA here is from genome assembly GCA_026290005.1 of Latrodectus geometricus. Lineage (NCBI taxonomy): Eukaryota > Metazoa > Arthropoda > Arachnida > Araneae > Theridiidae > Latrodectus > Latrodectus geometricus. The sequence continues at coordinate 110,570 of JAPDSC010157056.1, read as the reverse complement.
TTATATGACTTTGAGTATTTATGTTTCCGAAATCACTAGCAACTTACAAAAGACGCCAATCTTCAAAATACATTTCAATCCTGTTTACTTCAAGAATAAATGGGTAAAAAATTCTTCCATAAAGAAAAAATAGTGTATATAATATTTATCTCCTATTTATATACCTGATTGACATCGATTGAATTTAAGTAAAAAATAAAATCTTAAGCAAATAAAATAAATTGCAATATAAACATTTTATTCCATTTCGCTTATGTAAGGGAAAATGACTGGTGTTAAAATAACAAAATTATTTAATGTAATTATCCCTCAATAAATTTCGAAAATATCAAATAATTTTTCTTCAAAACTCTATGGTATTAATTCTACTTTAAATACAAGAAGTAGAAACATATTAGGTAAGCTTTCAAAATATTAAATCATAAAACGCGCAGCAGTTTGATAAATTTAGAAAACTAAAGCGATTAAACATCAGTTTAAATCTTATTAACACCGGCAGCATCTATTTCGAGCGCACCAATGCATATTGGATGAGCGTCAGAGGCCTGCTTCCAGTCGTCCATTAGGCCCATGACCCTAATTCAATTGTTATGCCTTTGTGAGGGAGAGAGACACGAGAAAATTTAGGGCTGACTGGAAGGCAGGAGAATATTTAGTACTTAAATAATCGAAAACCTATGAATAGATATAATTTCAGAAGTTTTTTAAAATGGAAATGTGCTTTGCTTGGATAGTTTTTTTAAAAAAAATTATATTTTTAACTATATAAAAGTGTAATCGTTTTAAAATAGCTAGTCATTGTTTCAGCTCGAAAACTAATGTTTGGTAGAAATTGTCGGGAGAAATGAAACATAATTTCTTTGGAAGAATTTTTATCCTTTTGGTAGCACTTATTTGATCATTAACAGCCCTGAACGCATAACCTGAAATCTAAAATAATAAAATAATCCGAATTAATAAAAATAATCCAATGTAAGAAATAAATGCTAAAAAGAGTTCATTCATTTCAATACCTTTTGTAAGATGTTACAATCATTATTAATCAAGAGAAATTAACGCATTTAACTAACTACAAAACGAAAAATAATCTACAAAACTAACGATAAATTTTTTCTATGATAGAAAATGTTCCAAAACAGATGTAAGTTGCATTATTTAAAGTTTTGCAAGTGTTTGAATCATTTTAATGTATAAGTTTCATTGTGTGGAAAAACGAACACCTCTAATGCTTTCTAAAAAATTGTGAATTATTTAAATTAATTCTGAAAATGCATTTTGTCTCAATTCGTTGGATTTGCTGAGTTAAAAATAAGGCAGGCATGGTTCTTCGAAACGTGTCCAATATCATAAAGATGCTCTACTTGGGTAATCATGACCTATCAAAATATAGAACTAGGGGACAGAATTAACTAAATCCTACTTTAAATTTGTAATTTTTAACTTTCTTCCATTATTTGTTTGATATACAGTCGTATAAAATCAAACGAAAAAAAAATTGAGCTTTGTACATTTTGTTTTTTAAATAAATTTCTGCAAATACATATTAGCCAAAGAGAATGCAATATTTTTTTTTCAAAAATGCTTACATAACTTTATTTCTCACATTTTTAAGGTTTAGAATTGTTAACTGAAAATTTGTGCAATGTTTAACAAATAATGTTATTTTGAAAGAAACGCAAAGGAAAATGGAATAATGAATAGCAGAAGTGTCGGGAGGGGGGGGGGCATAAGACCAGTTCCTAGCTTTTATGTCTGACACACTATTCTTCAATAAATATGTCTCTTAAAGGAACCAAATGAAAAATTATCAGTAAGTTTAAGAGATTGGCAAATAATAACCTTCAAAAATATGAATGTAGCTACAAATAAACCTAATATAAACAACAAAAGGAAGATAAGCATTTGGCAAAAAAAAAAAAAAAAAAAAAAAAGTCATCTGCGATTACATCAATTGATATTGCAACATGAGTTATAATTCATTAAGTTGAACAGCTTATTCGTCTGCTATCCAATAATGGATTTTCATAGGCAACACCATTTAATGGATTCAATTATTAGGTTAGTGAAAAAAGTAATCCATAGTATTTTTGCATGAAATTCAAGACAATTTAACAGTTTTCAGATTAGTTTTGTTTTCTTGGCTTAAAACACTTTTATCAATTGATCTTTATCTCCCGCGACTGGTAACATAGGAATCAACAACGATCATTTCAGACAATTTATCTACATTTTCGATGATGTACCTTCCAGTGCCAGGTGCATTTTTAACGTGAAATATACTTGAAGGTCGAATCAGTTAGACCGAAATTTCACGTAATTGGCTGTTACAGAATCGAAACCATAGACACCATCCATAGTTTTAGTCTCATGCCTTGTATTTTTGCCTTTATCAAAGAAAATCTATGAAATGTATCGAATTTTTCTCTTTGTCAACTTTTATTTTTAATATCTTGTAACCCACAATTGAATGGACTGAACAAAAACACAAAAAGAAAATTAAAAATGAGTAAGAAACTCCCAAAAACATTTAAAAAGAAAATATTACTAAATTTTATGAGACATTTTTAATGAAGAATGACCATCAAGAAATAACTCCCAATATCACTTTGAGTATTTAAGGAAAAAAATTATTCTTAGATTTTAAGGGATGAAATTTATTATAAATTTATATTAATAATTTATCATCAATGTAGCACAAAAAATAAACTTGAGACCCTACTGGAAATACAATTCAGTTTCGATATTTTATCTGATAAAATATATTCTTTGAGTGGATAATTCTTGATTGGCAAAGGAGCGAATCAAAAAAATATTTAAAAATTTAAATGATATTACCATGCTTCAGTGTTCGTGTCGATTGAGAGTCGATCTCTTAATAAACACGACTTTTATTCATAGCAAATTAAATAAGATACAGTTAATTCCATCTCTAAATATAACAAATACATAGCTTTTATTCATCAAATACAACAGGAAATAGCATCCAAACACAGAAGTCTCTACAACTTCTAATCATTAGACTAGTATTCAAGATTGATCGTCTTCACAAATTATACTTCTATGCAGGGCTGTGGTATTAATACCTGACTTAAAGTGAGAATCTAAGGAATTTCGCCAAGATTCTGCAATATTCCAGGCTATCTCGTTTAATTTTGGTCCTAAAATTTCAGTGATGGAATTATCCAGAAATACCTATTTTTTGGCAAGTGGTTGCCAAGTCATCAAGAATATCGCCAAACTGTCAACAAGTCACCAAATCTATATAATTGCTGTTTTCAACGTAGAATGCGCCTAATTTGAGCAATTTTTGTTCAAAATCTGAGTATGTTAAATCTGTCTGAGATACTTTAAGACAAATACAAGTAATTCTTAATAACAGCTGGAGACTGTTATTAAGAATCTACAGCCTAATGAGAAGGGTTTTATTTGCTAGGTCATTGTATCTGCGTAAAAAAAACCCAGAATACTTCCAAATACTCACCAAGATACAGCTATTTTCAAATGGAAAATGAGCAACAGCAATTTTTCATTGTTCAACGATAGCTAAGGTTGATTAAAGGATTTTCCTCTCCGAAAAACACTTTTATACTTCTAGGTCAAGATCAAATTAATCAAAAGGCTTACAGAAAACTCCTAAAGCAATAATTTTTTATAAAAAAAAATAATGCTCTAAGCTATTTTGTATGCATTTATTTAGTGCCCTATGTTCTAAAAAAACGAAATTTATGGAAGAATATTCCAAAGAAATTAGTTTTAAAAAGAATTCGTCATATGTTTCATAGCTACTTCCTCGTGAAATGTTATGATCTGAACTAAGAATAAATAATAGACAATTAAGAAATATGCTGGGAATAAATAAAATTTTATTACTTTATACAGAGATGATACACAAGAAACGAATAGACACCTATCAAGTAATTCATTAAGCATTTTCAATAAGCTGTGTAGTGAATATAAGATTCTATTATATATGTCATGAAAATAAATTTGTTAATCAACTTAATAATAATACAAAATTGTTAAAACCACACAACGACCCTAAATAAAAGTTATTTTAACAACAAGATATTATTATTCGTTACTATTTTTATATTAGTACATTAGAGATATTTCGTTTTTAATTTTTTTAATTGTTTCCGCTTAAAAAATGGCGTCACGAAAAAAAGATATAAATAAAAAAATAAAAAAAAAGGAATAGAGGTTAATTATATTGAGTTATCCAGGAAGAAAGCCTTCTTTTGCATTCATATCGAAATGATATGAAATATATTTTCATACCATATTAAATGTTTCGCAAATATACATTTAGAAAAATTCAAATAAAATGAAAGGAAAAAATCTCGTAAATTTTTGTACCACTAGAAGTCTTTAAAAGGTAAATAATATATACAAATTATTTCTATTTTTCACATAAATCGCAATCATATTCACAACTTAAAAGTGACATTTATATTCAATATTTTTATTCCTTTCTTCATAGCAAGAAAATAACTTTCAATTTAATACAAGAATATATCTACACACTCATATTTGTAGTAGTTGAAACATTATGAAGAAATTGTCAGAAATAATAAATTTATTCATTTGTTTGTTACTCCTAATGGTACAAATACACGATCGATTTTAAAAGATGACAAAAAAACATGCTAGTAATTAATGTTTGGTGTTGCAACAATACTCAGAGATGAGAGCCTATGTAATGATATTAAATAAAATTCTGAATGGAATTGTGGGGAATGACATTCAGATGGTTTCGAATTTATATCAAAATTTACTGTTACTGTGTGTCTCACTAACTATACGAGTAAGTCACCTACCGATGAAATCCCAGACATGTTCTATGAAGGACTATCTGGTGAACAAGTAGATTATAGAAGAAGCGAAATATGCCGTTCATCGAAGATGACTTATGCAGTATGAGAAATATGTACACGCGAGCATTATCCTGCTGAAATACAATTAATGCATTAAAGAATGGGGACTACTTCTGGCTGTACAATTTCCCTTATGCTATGATTAATGTTATGGTCACAAGCAAATTGCACTAAATTGGATCGATAATTATACCCTATAGCTCCCACACCATGAAGTCTGTTTGCGAGATAGAACAGTGGGTTATAATACCTTGAGGGATCAGACTTCTCCTTTTGTAACGCCAAACGCACAATCTTCTATCATTACACTCTAAATTGTACCAAGACTAATCGTAGAAGATAGCTTGTTGCCACTGGACACGCCTTGCAGACTGCTGGAGAATTCATTGGAGTCGAAGACTTCTGTCATTCACTGCGAGGGGATTATTCCGTAGAGCAGCCCTTGCACGCAGTTGATGCTGCACAATACAACGACTAGTCTAACCGGAACTAGACAAACAAAACATTTGTTACCGTGCTCTAGCGTAGTGCACACGAGAGCACGCTATGCACTTCATCACAGTCTTGATGACGAGTTGTCAGTTTTCCTAAGCTGTCGTGTAATTGAGAGCATCACAGCCTGTTTTTCGCCTTGCTTGGTTCTCTCCTGTCAATTTCTTCCAAACATGCACCATTGTTGTGGCATTGCCACTGCATATGAGCTGTTATTTTCGATACGAAAATTTATCTTCCCCGATGCTTTTTATCTGACGATGCGGTCTCGTACGGATTCCGTAAGTTAATGGTTTTGCGCGTTCCGCTTTTTACGAAGTATTTTGACCGCTCATAAAACTTTCGTGACATAAAATAAATAAGGAAAAGGCATAGGGACCACGTCTTCATCTTCTGATGGGACCCCCCATCAGGAGGAAGATGGTCAACTATGCAAATAAGACATCTTTTTCTGTCTAACATGAAAGGTTAAAGTCTAAAAATATTAGGGGGAACAGCACGAATATTTTTAGACCTTTGTCTTTCGTGTTAGTCAGAAAAGGGTGTCTTATTTGCATAGTTGACCATCTCCCTCCTGATGAAGACGTGGTCCCTATGCCTTTTCCTTATTTATTTTATGTCACACTGATTTAGTCTTATTGATATTTAAGTGTGTTGTTTCTTCTTTGTTTTAAGATGATTTTCTATTAATAGGTTCAAGTCTCAATCATTTAATGATATCGAAAAGTTTTATACATTAAATAGAAAATTTTTTTTATAATGAGTGTTTTCATACCATGAATAATTCCGTAGCAATGAAAGATTTAACATTTCATAAATTATAATATTAGGTGAAATAAAAGTGTTACGACTTATATAGAGCTACTTTTTAATGACTGGGTATCATCTCGAATTTCATTTAAGCTGTGCAAGGGGTATGGTAATCAGATATTATTTATTTTTTTTGTGGGGTTGTTTAGACACGTTAAATACGATCATTGTTTTACATATTCTGTGTTTCTATCATGATGTGTCAGGAAATAATTCTAGCAATCGACTTATAAGCTGATACAAATTTTCCTTTTTTTGTTGCATAGTTGAATTTATTGAAGTATTTTCACATACAAAGTTCAAATATATATATATATATATATATATATATATATATATATATATATATAGGAAATTTGTATAGAATTTTATTTTTTTGTATAGAATTTGAATATAATTTGTATAACAGGAAATTTGTTGGAGATTTCTTAAATCATGAATGATCACAAGAAATTTCCGAGAACTTAAGAATTTTGAAAGTTTATATTATTAAACGCATATGTATATTTAAATATGTATCACAGTTGCTAACATTGCAAACACTAATTTACATACATACATACTAATTTACATTCAACGCAATACGTTTTGAGATAGGAAAGCTTCATAACATTTAAACAAACATTGCTATGAAAAAGTACATATTAAAAAGCAAAGATATGGTCGAATTATTTATATTCATACGATGTAAACTAAACATTCCAGTGCCCAATTTTTTGTGAGGCACAAAGTAAAATTACTTTTAAATTAATTTCTGATCCATTCTATTTCAACAAGCCATTAATTCAAATTTTAAAAGCAAGTGCTGCCAAATACGAGATTAAAATGCTGAATTTTTTTTTCAAGAAGCTAAGAGCAGAGTCATAATTTTACTGGACGCCTTAGGTAATTTATTCAAGAGAATATTTTGAGTATATTTAAACACATAACTGCGCGCGCGCAGAGACTAGAAATCATTTTTATATTGTTCTTCAAGCTAATGAAAAATTAGCTCATTTAATATCATTTAGTTGAGAATAAATAAATAAAATATATAAATAAATATAATATATAAAATAATTAATATACGCAGTCAATTTTACATATATTTATTTTGAAAAATCTAAAATATATTTTCAATCAAATATCAATTATAATTTCTCTAATTGGCAATATTTTTTTATTTCATTTAAAAATTACATATCATTAAGAATAGACCTTTTTTTCTATCGAGTTTTGTTGTTCACTAATATTTAAAAAAGTGAAATTTTAAAAAAATTTAGCAACAGAGAAAATTTCGCAACAGTTCATTGGATCATAGTAAGCATTTCATCCGGAAGTTAACATAAAACTTCTTGACGAAGATGCAAAATAATTACTTTCAATTAGCATAAGCGAGTTAAGATTTCCGATACATTTGATGAGTGAAATTCGTCATCGGCTTACTTGAGCGATGTTATGGTGGAGAATTTCAAAAGCTATTTTGTTTCATTTATATATTTATTTATATTTTAAAACTAAGATACTGTTTCAGAAATATATTTATGTCACCAATATAAATATATTTTTGAAACAGGATTTTATATTAAGTATATTCCAAATAAATGTGTATGGCATATTAATCCATATAGCAACAAATAAAATCCATCCCATGGGTATAAAAATTTTCAAATAATTCAGTACTCAAAGGGTTAGATAAATTTCCAATTACTAATTATTAATTAAATTATCATTAATTAATAATATTTATAATTATTATTAATTATAATTAAATAAAATTAATAATTGTTAAATTAAATTTCTAATTAATAATTAAATGAAATTTTTAATTGGAAAGTTCCTATTAAAAATGTTAAACTGATTTTAAGAATAGGAAATATTTTGTTAAATGTTTTCCCAAGTTAAAATTTTATATTAAAGTATATAGTGATTTTTATATATAAGGAAAATTAAAACAAAAAGAAAAATAAGGAAAATTTTTATAAAATGTCAAATGGAATTTTTTAAAAAAAATGCAAAATACTGTCGACATGTAGAATGGAAAGTTGTCTCACCCGCTTTGCTGGGATCCAAGTCGGCATCCCCGGAGACGAGTTGTGGGTTGGGAGCCGCCACGGCTGTGAGGAGGAGCGGGATGAGGAGGAGCATCGAGCACCTGGAAGAGGAGAAAGTCTCTGAGATGTGCAATATAGCCAACGCCGGTCCACCCGCCACCTACCAGGCGCCGTTCGCTTCACAAAAATTAGTTTTCATGAGTGAAGAGGCATTCAAATTAACAAACGATTTTTACAAACTTTATCTTCTTCATAACTTCGTTTGTATGAATTGAATCTTCAACAAATGATTAAAAATGATTTTGTTGAAAAAAAATTTCCAATTTTAGGAATATTTTAATTAAAAATTAAAATTTGGCAAATGTTTTTATAAAAGCTCAAATTTTAAATAGTTTTATGAAAATTTCAAATTTTTAAAATACTTTTATAAAAAATTTTTGCTGGTTTTATTGAAAATTAAAAAACGGTTATAGAAAAATTTGATTTGTAAAAGATTTTATATTAAAAATTTTGTAAATTTTATTAAAAATTTCGAATTTTTTAAACAGTTTTAAGGAAAAGTTAAATTTGAAAAACGATTGATATTAATATTAATTTCATTAAAAGTTTATTTTTTTATAAAATATAAACTATTAAATTATTAATTAAAAGTATCAAATTTTTGAAATGCCTTAAATTTTGAGTTTTTATGTGTTTATTATAAACTACAAATAATTTTATTTTAATTTATGTGTAGAAAAAGTTTAACCAGCAACTATAATTTTCATTATGAACTGGGTTTACATTGTTAGATCAGAATAAATGCCCGAGCCATCGTAGTCTATTGCATTTTATAACGTTAACAATATCGGGTTTCTTTTACTTTTGATAGAATTTAAAATTAAACAAGGATCTCCAGCTATTATTCTCTTGAACTGCACCAAAAAATATTTCTTAAGATTTTATCTAAGGTTAATGATATATTTATATGTAATTTAGTAATTGACCAGCATTAACTCCCATAAAGCAAGATTGGACGAATCAGTGTTTCATAGATGTTAATATTTGCTTTTAAACTCAGTAGTCGAGATTTTAGTTTGTTTTTGAGGCCATGATAATATTTATTTGACATGGAGAGCCTGTTGTTTACCTCTATGATCAAATCATTGAAATTGGTAATGATAATTTTAAGATTTTTGAACTATGACACTGTTTCATAGGTTTAATTTTTCATAATGGCTGCGGAATAATGTATTGTGTGAAGAAACTTTACTTTGTTTTATTTTCACTTATTTTTAGGCCTCATTTATCAGCCTTAGTTTCCAATTGATTGAAAGCCTCTGTGACAAAGTTTTTGGATCTACCTATCAATGCAGTGTCATCAACAAATTCGAAGATTTGAAAATTCTTCTGGTAGATGGTTCCTCTTGCTGTGAAACCAGACACCCTGATAATCTTTTCTAAACCAAGTAAAATAATAAAAACGACATAAAACCATTTAAATAATCAAAATAGAAAAAATTTTCTATTTATCATGCAAAAAGTCAGTACAATAATCTTCAAACTACAGGCATTTTCAGACTTTATAAAAAATGTCTCAGGTAAAGAGCTTGAGCGCACCCCACTGAGTGCCAATATGTTTTGAAATTAATCTGAGGATTCACAATCAGTACAAAACATTAACTTTTTTCAAAAGAGAAATAATATTCTTGATCATCTTTTAATAAAAGCGACTTCTTACGCGAACATCGTTTAAAAAATGTTTTCAAAGAATGGTGTTTACCGATTGTGTGTGATTGCTTTTAATCCTATCAATAAGCATTTACATTTTTATTCACGTAACAAAATGAGAAAATTTCCATAAATTTTTTAATAGCCTTTTTTCTGGCTTTGTATAAATGTGCATTATTTTACAGATTAAAAATATTATTCCCAATTTTTTTATACTGTACTTAGTATGTTTTTGTTAAAAAATTCCTTTGAAATGTTGCTTTTATATAGATATTTATATTGATTACTTTTCATTTTTTACAAAATCAATTTAACTGAATGCACTTTTACTTTAAATAAAATCTTTTTTTTTTTTTTTACATTTTGCCATTCATTTACATTTAAACATCACCCTGAGTTAAATTACTGAAAATTTGTCAAAAGTAAGAAACCTTTACTTTTATTGCAAAAAAATTTTTCATTATGGATTTCATTTTTTTAATATTAATTATTTTTTAATTTCTGTGCATAAATATAAAAGCTTAGTTTTTCAATATTTATACTTGTTTATATAATGTTAACGTGATTGTAAATGAGCACATTTGATATTCATTTATTTCATTATGCAAATAAGCACCAAAAAAACTTTAAAGTGAAGATATTTTTCCTTTACCGAAGACGTTTCAGTCATTTTTAATAAATAAAAAGTTCTTTTTTTTATTTCTAATGGTGGGCACCCTTGAGTAATTAACCCATCTGCCGCAATATGGCCTGAAACTGCTACTCACTTTATCGTTACCCGGTGGGCACCTGTGAACCAAGTTACGGAGGTACGAGTAGCTTCGCCCACACCACCACAAACCCGTTTATAGGGCGGGCCACAATCATCCAACATCTAAGAAAAGGTCAAGAAACACAGAAAGAGAAAGTACATCCATACCCGAGCCGGGATTCGAACCCAGGTCCTCCCAATCCGTAGTCTGGTACTCTAACCACCAGACAGGGTGGGCGACACAAATAAAAAGTTAATCATCATTTTTACATGAAAATATCATAGCAAATAATTTTTGATCGATGGTTGCATACTTATTCACATTCGTAGGAAAGGATTCCTGAAGAGCTAACAAACAGACACAGTCACACAAGCAGACGTGCGGTAAAAATTTACAAACGGGTAAGCCTTGATTTTTTGGCAATTTTTTTGACGTCAAGATAGGCGCCATGATGGGGAAACAAAAAGGCCCCTACCGCTACACAAAAGCTAAATTAAGATAAAATTAAATATTTTTTCACAATTGTATAATAAAACATAAATGATTTAAATTAATAACAACTCTCTCTTTCGATAAGTTAATGTAATTAAGTTAATTAACAATTTTTCATTTTTTTATGGGTTAAGAAGATTGTAATTTACCAGGGTGAAAAATAGCAAACGGTACCCTTTTTTACACCGAACCTAGCAGCTCTACCTTTCTGTTTAACAGTTCATGGGTTCGAGTCCCACCTTGAGAAGGGATGTTTGTAGTAGTTCGAAATACACTTTAAATGTACGTCCCGATGGTTATTAACACTCGTGTACAGAAAATGACCTTTGAGCGATAAGCGAATAAGCAGAAATACAATATGAATCTCTTGTTTTTCCATTAGTGGCTTTGATCGAACCCAGAAACTTTCGCTTTGAAGTGTGTGATCATGCCACTAAACTATGATAAGCTTCAAGAATAAAATTTTTCACTAGAGTAAATACAAACAAAATTGATCGCGTAATAATACAAACAAAATAAACAAATATTGTGTGCAAATATTTCGAATAAATATTTCGTACCTTCATTTGCATTAAATGGTGAAAAAAAATTGACAGAGTAAAAACATGAAATTCAATCATAATAAATAAAAGAAAATGTTCTAGAATAGTCTCTTCCTATTTTATCCACATCAGATTCAAACTATAAAGGAGAAGTTTTATTTCATAAAATTACTTTAAATAAAACGTTATAATACCTAAACAATAGCTGGCTGCTTCTACTTTCTGTAACGATAAAAATATGTTGGTATACGATTTTATTACCGGAATACCAAATGAAATGGCTTCTGAGATTTTATTTCATCATTTGATTTGAAGAATAAATTTAGAATCTTTATGACACGGAAAATTACTTCTCTTTAGAAGACATTGATCGCTAAATGGACTATGGAACATTTAACTTATATTTAAAATAAATAAATAAACCCTGCTTAGGATTTACGCCTGTTTGTTCAAAAGTGATTTTTTATTTTATTGTTTAAAAATCAATAAAGGGGAAAATATTTGAGTTTCTGACATAAACTTTAAGAAATTCGTAATCTGGTTAGTTAATATAAATAAAAAAATCAGCAAATAATACTAATAACAATAAAGGCACAACTGCCGTAAAAACCATCATACCAATTTCTGAATCTTTTGGGCGACGAAAAAATGTTGCCAAAATTACGTAATTGTGAGGTAATGCCACGAAAATGCAATAATTGTGACACAATAAATTTCTAAAAAAAAAAGCCTATGTATCTAAATAATAAATTTAAATCTGATAAATAAAAAGCTTAAATATATATTTCTGAAATATTAAGGTTTTAAAAAATAAAATACAAAAATATTAAAAATACAAAAGTTGAAAAAAATGTTCTGAATTTCTTCGTGTAAGTATTAGGGATGCCAAAATAGAATTTTTAGCATATTTCTTATTATATTCCATCTTTCTTACATGATAACAACCAATTTGTCAGATAGCGAAAACATCCGCAGAAAAAAATCACCAAAGTTAAAAATTGGCATGATGGATTATTCGCCAGTTGTGCCAAAAATAACAAAATTTACGATGCATTTTAAAATAGTTCATTCACCGGCCATTGTTTGCTTTGTATTAAAAATTAAAAAAAAAGCGACTGGCTTATAAATCAAATTTTTTATATCAGAAAGTTAGCTTCTCTAACATAAAACAAATGTAAAAGAATTCTTATTATTAACGTATTAAAGTTCAAGATAAAAATTTTGAAGTTGCAAGTGCAGAGAACATTTTGCCACCATGTTGTGGACCGTGTAAAAATCTGAGGCTATTGTAAGGCATTTTAACATTCACCCTGTAATTGTCGTCAAGGAGGACTTTGGACAGATAGGGTGTCGATTCACATTCGCAAGGGAAGAAGCCTCGAATTCCAGTTGGACTTATCTTAAATAGTGGGCCATATTCAATAGTCTCAAGGGAAGAAACCCGGAAAATTCTTAGGCACCTCTCCCTAAAGACATGCATGCAAAATGCAGAAACGCAGTGTTCTTCTGTTGTTCAAAAATAGCTAAAATCTTTTTTTTTTTTAAATTTTACTTTGTTTTTTGCATTTTTGCAATCCATTAGTTGAAGAGCCGCCCAGTAATGTGATGATAAAGCATAAAAAATTTTAAATTAACTTCTGTAGAGTTGTCTGCATGAAGCATTAAAACAGTGCGACAATGACTGAGGTGATCACCATGCGTATTACCCTGTTGACACAGAGGGCACAAGCCAAACCGTTGATTTAATTAAGATGTAATGATTGGAATCAAACCTAGGATCTTTGCTTTGAAGAGCACTGTTCTACCATTACGGCATGGGGAATCTTACGCCTAACATGTTGAATGAAAGTGGTGTTTTAGAAAATACTACCATACTTCTTTCACGTGGCATTTTCTCTCAAGGTTACGAGTAGATTCAAGAGAATGTAAGACAAATCGCCACCATACCTCAAGAATAAACAGTATCAAATGTTACTGCTAATTCATACATTATGAAATATAACAATCGAAAAAACAGTATGAAATACAGCTGTCGACATCAGTAAAGCCAAGATCACTGACTGTGGGTTATACTGCAGTCAATTTTAATGAATTGTTTTTGCAGACATTTGATGATATATAAACGACCTGTTTCTTAATTCAAGCCTAGAACAGTACTTTACGATCCATCATATCTATGTTTTCTCTGTTATTAGTGATAGCTTATCGCTGAGATTCGATAAGGTATTCCCAATGAGGGCGGGTTGAGTGCGAACACATTGATTCCACAATCTGTTGACAATCATGGGATCTCGATTAACGGGTGCAACAATACAATAAGATTAATTGCAATCTCAGGAAAATGTGACTCTCGAAAGATAAAATCATGCTGGTAAACATCATTACTTTTCACGAGAAAGAACATTCAAGTGCAATTTATGTGTGAGAAACCTGCTGAAAAATATCTTCATTTTAGTATCTCTATCACCGCTTATTTATGTACACTATACTTAAATAAGCAAAAACAGTACATTTTCAAGCTTTTTAAATCTTGGCAGAATATTGAAAGAATTAAGGATCTGATACAGTAAATAATTTTATTTTTTTTTTATTGGTTAGGTATATAAATAAGAATTTTAACTTCATTTTTTTTTTAAAAAAAATATTATTTACATGCTCCTTTCTTGAAGCAAGAAGAGTTCCGAGGCGCAATGTTCCATCGATCAAACAAATTACACCGTGATACGGCATAAGCAACTTTAAAGGGAGTTCAAATCAGAGTGATTTTAATATATGACAAATGCTATGATCGAAGTGTCGAATTATTTTTATTTTAAATTCACTAGAGACCGATACATAGGTATAAGTTTAATTTAATTTTACTCTGCCGTGTTTAAACACAAATCTGAACAAAAATCTGATGGACCAAATAATAAACATTTTATATGTACAAAGTTGGTGAGCATAACAACGAGGAAAACAATTATTCTAACCTGACAAATTTCGATGTAGGTTATTTTAGATCGTTAAATCTCCATTCATAGGAAAACACTGAAAACTGTTTCTCACATTGTTCATTCGATTGTTTTATATTATAAATATAGTCTTGATGGTACATACAGACATGAGGGTCTTCCGTGGCGTGATTATCGATAAACTTAGATTCATATATAGTAGATGTCGTGTTTTCAGACTAATCTCGGTTCCGCCTAATGGTGGTCTAATTGTGAGGAAATACACTACTGGCCATTAAAATTGCTACACCAGAAAGAAATGCAGATAACAAAATGATATTTATTGGACAAATATATTATACTAGAAATAACAAGTGATTAAATTTTCAGAAAATTTGGCTGGATAGATCCTGAGAAATCAGTACCCAGAACAACCACCTCTGGCAGTAATAAAAGCAGTTATACGCCTGGACATTGAGTGAAACAGAGACTGGATTGCATGCAGCTTCAACACGATGCCACAGTTCATCAACCGTAGTGACTGGCGTTTGGTGACGAGCCAGTCGCTCGGCAACCATTGACCAGACGTTTTCTATTGGTCTGGAGAACGTGCTGGCCAGGGCAACAGCCGAACATGTTTCGTATCAAGGAAGGTCCGTACAATACCGGCAACATGCAGTCGGGCATTATCCTGCTGAAACGTAGAGTTTCGCAGGGCTCGAATAAAGGGTAGAGCCACGGGTTGTAACACACCAGAAATGTAACATGCACTGTTCAAAGCACCGTCAATGCGAACAAGAGGTGACCGAGACGTGTATCCAATGGCACCCCATACCATCACGCCAGGTGATGTGCCTGTATGACGATGACGAATGCACGCTGCCAATGTGCGTTCACCACGATGCAGCCAAATACGGATGCGACCATCGTGATGATGTACACAGAACCTGGATTCTTCTGAAAAGATGACGTCTCGCCATTCGTGCACCCAGGTTCGTCGTTGATCACACCATTGAAGGCGCTCTTGTCTATGACGCGGCGTCAAGGGAAGCCACAGCCATGGTCTCCGACCTGAGAGATCATGCTGCTGCAAACGTCGTCGAACTGTTCGTGCAGACACTTGTTGTCTTCCAAACGACCCCGTTTCTTGACTCACGGCTCGTGACGTGGTTGCACGATCCATTACGGCCATGCGGATAATATGCCTGTCTTCTCGGCTGCTAGTGATAGGTGGCCGTTGAGATCCCGCATGGCGTTCCGTATTACCGTCCTGAACCCATCGATTCCATATTCTGCTAACAGTCATTGGATCTCGACCGACGCGAGCAGCAATACTGCGATAAGATAAACCGCAATCCCGGTACGCTACAATTCGACCTTTATCAAAGTCAGAAACGTGCTGGTACGCATTTCTCCTTCTTACACGAGGATCACAACAACTTTTCACCAGGCAACAACGTTCAAATGCAATTTGTGTATGAAAAACCGGCTGAACAATTTCCTCATTTAAACACAATGTAGGTGTCGCTACTGGCGCCTGCTTTGTCTGAATGCACTGATAAGCTAATCATCTGCATATCACAGCACCTTCTTCTTTTCGTATAAATTTCTCGTCTGTAGCATGTCGCCTTCTTGGTGTAGCAATTTTAATGGCCAGTAGTGTATATTCCTAAAAAAGCTTATCATCTAAATAATAAATTTAAATCTGATAAATAAAAAGCTTTGTCAAATATTTTTTAAATATTAAAAATATAAGAATATTAAATATACGAAAATGGAAGAATGTTTTCTAAATTTCTACGCAATGACGTAAATACTATGATTATCGAAGTAGAATTTTCTACTTAATTCTTATAATTCTCCATTTTTATGAAGTAATAAGAACCGGACTGCCAGATAAACAAGGAAATCCGCCAAAATATCATGAAACTCAAAACATTTTCATGATGTATTATACTGCAGCTATACCAACCAAACGTTATTTCTAGCATAATATATTTGTCCAATAAATATCATTTTGTTATTTTCATTTCCTGCTGGTTTAGCAATTCGCTGGTCACTAATATATTTATTCATCAGATTTCCATGGTTCTAAATCACGAGGTGCAGAATAAATGAATAATTGGCCAGCCTCCCAAATGTCGTCTGCAATCATCTCTGAGATAGGACATTAGGACGATATGCTTAGATAGTTATATGAAATGCAGGATCAGACCACCCATTGGGTTTGGAGAATATGATTGTGCAGAGATTTAATATTTTTAGAAAATATGTGTGTGAGTATAATATTTTATCAATAATTTGTTGGCAGATCACAAATATTTAGAAAATAACCTACAAGAATGTAAGGATATTAAGACATTAAAATTGCAATTACAGTTAACTCTTAAATGGTAGATTTTTAAATAACATTTAGAAATCATTATCTGATGACGATGCACATCCCCATGTATAGCAGAGATAATCGATGAATCTATTCCCTCTAAAAAAGTCCTTTAGGAATGTCAAAAATACATTTGTTCTCATTTATTTCTCTTCTTAAGGGGCCCTAAAAATGATTAAATATGTGCTCAAAACGAGTATTTTATAGCTTTATTTTTAAATATTAAACGTTTTCAAATTTTATTTTGAGTAAACGTAATTTAAATTATATATATAAATACATTCTGATTATTTTGTGTTACAATTTTTTTATATTATTTTGTGTATAAGTTTATAAGTATTTCATCAATTTTCTTTATTTAAACTGTATGTTAAAATAATTCTAATAAAGAAAATTAATAAATTAAGTATAAACTTAACTTTTTTTTTCTTTTTTCTTTATTCTTTTTTCTTTTTTCTTTTTCTTTTTCTTTCTTTCTTTCTTTCTTTTTTTTTTTCTTTTTTTTTTTTTTGTCGAGTGCCAGCCAGACTGGCAATATGGGGTGCGCTGCTCCACTTTTACAATTGAAACATAAAACTTAACTGTTTATAAAATTTAATTACTTTTCGCTTTAATGTGGAAGGTATTTATTATTTTATATTTTCATTAAAGATTAAAAGCTGTATGAAACAAATGCAAAATAGAATGTATTACAGAATGTCATTAATGAGTGTTCATTAGAAGTTCTTGAATACAGATGTGGGATTATTCTATTCATATTTTATTATTCCGTATAACAATAGAACCAATTCAAAGAAAATTGTTCGAATTTTCATTTAAATACTTTATTCCCAATTTCCTCATGTCCTTAAATAACTAGACAAAGCCACTTTTTACTTATCTGTACCAATGAATTTATGATAACTTACACTAGCTCCTTTTGTAATAAATTTTGAGAATTGAAAGTTTTAAAGAAAACATTGTCCTATATACAGTTGCATTAAGTAAAAATTAATTATGGCTGGCAAGGACAGTAAAATATTTCTCACTTACAAATAATAACAACAAGAAGTACTAATTAATTAAAGCTCTACATTTTTGCATGACTGGCTCTAGAAACATGGTTGTTTCTATCAACACTGCTCTATTTTATTGAAATGATTCATTTTAATTAAAAAGGGAAAAATCTTTAAGTAAATAAAATTTAATTCAAGTATATTCTGAATAAAATATATTTAAATTGTTCAGAAACTATATATTTTACTCCAAAAATTTGATGGAAAATATAACTTATATCTTTTTAATATAAGTTTCATAAAATATTTTTCGAAACTAAATGTAAAAGCTTTTATTGAATAGTATAACATATACTATATATGTATGAATAGTATAACATACATATATAGAAAAAGTAGAAATAGTTCAAACTGCCTTTGCCATTTTAATTATTTTGGAATTAATTTTCATATTTGTATGGCAATATTTATTTAATATATTTTTATGTCTAGTTGTATTTACATGTTGATTATTTTTTTTCTTCAATTTATATATTTGATGTTTTTCTATGGTTTCGGGGACTAGTTACATAATTTTGATGGCTGTCTTTTGTCATTGTAGAAAAACCATATTTTTGTGTCAATATGATCACTGATGAAGCTGGCTGTACAGGTATTTAACCCCGATCTTCTCCTCTGCCTTTTAATATTTGTATCTCTACTATTCGTTTTAAATTATATATATAGTTCTCAATTTGCAATGGAATTTCATTTATTGTTAACGTCGAATAGTATTAAAAATTAAGCAATTTAAATGAAACTCTGTTAAAAGTTTAAGAATATATTTATGATACAAAAAGCAAAACAAAAAACAGTAGATGCAATAAATAATTAATAATTTTGAAATTATTACATAAGGTTACAAAATTTTTTTTTCAAAACTAAGGAAAATTATTTTTAACAAATAATATGATAAATTCACAGAAAATATAATCAAGAGGTAAATGAAAGAAAAAAAGGATTTAATAAAAAAGAACATTACAAATAATAAAACAGCATTAATTAATAAAGTAAGTAATAAATTCAAATAACTTACAAAAAAAATAAAGAACATAAATATATATTACGAATGTTTCTGCTTTATTTTTATTATACATAAATTCAATTTACGGTATATTGTTAATAAAAAAAATTTTTTTTAAATTTATTTTTATAATGAGGGAATATTTTGTAGTTAATTTAAGGAAAATATTGCAATAATAATTTTTTTTTTGAAATATTTTATGGCGACACTCTCAATATACGCTTAAATGTATTTTGCTGTATGCAGGTTTTAATTATAAAATTCGTTTTCAATATTAACCTGTCCTTTCGTTATAAGATTTCTCACCATGTTTCATTTCTTTTATGGCAGAGTACGAGAGTTCTGTTAGGGCTCTGAGTTTAATTAAAATTCCATTGCTTAAAAGTTTAGTTTCTTTTCGAAATGACACCAAAACTATGCCACATTATTTCCTTGACACTTTTGTCACGTGTAGAACATTTTAATTCTTTTAACTTTGAAAATCATATCGAATATTTTTTTTAATTGTTTTATTTAGTTTATAAATAAAATATTGTCACATACAATTATTTTATTTTAATATTAAGATCTAAAAACGATAAAAGCCATCTATGAAGATTTTTAAATCTTAAAAAAGTGATATGAATTGAAAAGTATTAATTTGATGTGAATTGAAAAGGACAGACAGACGCTTGGACAAATTTCTCGTACGTAAAATTCAAAAAGATCTTAAATAGACAAATCAAGAATACTTTTCATTAAAGAACAAAAGTCTAATGGGATTTAATGTCTCAATGTTTGAAAGTTTTGGACATAATCATAATTTTAAATAAACTATGTAAGTTGGTAAAAAATCGCAAAGTTTTGATGGCTTTGAATATATTTTCCTGAAAAATTCTTCAAAAATATCATTTGTACACATTTTACATCTTTAATAAAAAGTGAATAATTTTTTTTTTATTTTGATACTACTAATAGAATTTTACGGTTTCTAATGTTTAATAATAATAAACAAATGTCTAATTATAATAAATGTGTTTTATTCTTGATTTTGAAAACAAACAATATAATTTTCAAAATTGTATTATGTAAGATTTTAATGATCAAAATGAATTTAAAATGGAATCCCCTTAAATATTTTATTTTGATTTTTCATATAAATACTTTTATAGATTTTATCACATACCACACAAATCTAATTACACCAACTATGAGTTAATTTTATATTTGTATATAAAAAAAATTACACCAACTATAGGTTAATTTTATATTTCTTATAAAAAATTTTAAAAAATGTTTTACATAAAACTTTGTTTAAAAAATTGGGAAACCACTCAACTTTTTTTTATTTATTTTTTATTCCACATTTTAATACAATTTATAGTGTGAAAAGCAAAAAAAAAAAAATATATATATATAATTTATTTTATTTTTTGACAGAATATATATTCCTCAATTAATAAATTTTTTTAAACCCTTATAACTGTATAAATAAGGTGAAAGTATTACAACTAATTAAAACAAAAAGAAAATTATAAAATGATTATACATCTACGGAAATGACTGCAAGTCACATAAAAACTGACGATATGTCAAATTTTGGGAAGTTGTAAAGTAATTTATAACTACGATGAAAAATTTATGACTTTCTCAAGTAGTAAACAAAATTTCATAAGTGTTTCTAGCTATAACTATTTTGTGGACAAAAGTCAATAAACTTCGTTTCAATAATATGACACAGATAATACAATAATGGATAAAAATGCATTAATTTTATGCATTGAATAATTGAGATAGTTAAAGGATTATGATCGTTTTATAGTAACTTTTATCAATACATTTATATAAATTCCAGTGCTGGAGCAGAGACAATGTCACAAGAATATAACTAATGTAAATATCTTACATGTGAAACAATTAAAATATATAAACTCATTAGCATTATCATAATGTCAATAACAAGGGAAATAAAAATGCATATTATTTTTAATGAACATTTTTGTTAAGTGCCATTGAAATTATTCTTATCAAAATTTTAACTAATGGTATCTATACGCTTTTTTTAACGAACGCATCAAAAAATATCGTTAAAGAAAAATTGCAATGAATTCAAATTTTTCATTATTCCTTTTCGATATATATATGAGCGTGTCATTGCAATATTGAGATACAGAATACTATATATTCTTCCAATTTTATGCAAAATAATTTCACAATACACATCCCTGTATGTTCTTCAAAGAAATTCAATGGTACAAACAATTATTTCAGATACTACAATACTATAGACATTACAATTATAATTGAAGAAGTAACATAGATATCTATCAAAAAGGTGACTACATATACTTCATATATATATATATATATATATATATATATATATATATATATATATGAAGAAATATTAGGAGTCAACATGTTTTGAAGTACATACTTCAATACATTTGAGTGTGATTCATAAATATTTATCTATGAATACTCCAAAATGAACTACAAATATATACTCATACATGAGAAAACTAAGAGAGAAACATAGTGACATACCTCAAATTCTTGCGAAACAGTTGAAAAAAATATTCCAGAACATTATACAAAGCGCAGGTGAAGGTGTTGCCACCGGTAAGAAATATTTGATCCATAAAGAACGAAAATTGAAGTCGACTCTGTAGGAAACAAAAGGATATATTTAATGCACTTCTCTCCACAAAAACAAATAAAACACTGTTCTGCTTTTCTGAATGTTTTTATGTAAAAAAAAAGGATTTAATCCCTCCCTCTTTTTGTTCAGCAGTTTCGAATAATAAATGATCCCGCTAGAGAGATCGTTTTTCTCATTTCCAATGCTTTTTGCAAACCTGTTGCAACAGATAGTTCGGGGCGCTCAACAAAATGTACTTAGTGTCAGAAACGGTATCAGATGACTCTGGAATTTGATTTCAGTGCCAAGGACAAATTTACCAAAGCCATTTTACGAAATGTTTTAGGTTAATGAATTTCTCAGAAACTTATTTCTGAAAAAGCATGTCCGTGAGCTAATTATTTTGGTGAGGATTTGAATGGATTGCTTTGTTTTAGTATTACATCCTCCCTCTCAAAAAAAAGCTATGGTGATGTATTCTTTCGATGAGTCTATCTCCATTACACAATAATTTTATAATTTTCATTATCACATAGTTTTTTAATAACAAGCTTTAAAACTTAAAGAGAAATATATAAAACTAAATAATGTGATAATTTAATTTTAAAATTTGAAAAATTATGTTGAAATTTTCTGCTCTTGACATCATTTGACTATGGATAAAGTTATAAACATGGTTTAACTATGCTTATTTATTTTTTAAAGAGATTACTAATCACTGATGTATTAAAATATAAATAGTGTATTAAATTTACATTTAATATTTAACTGGAAAAAAATTTGTTCATTGAAAATAAGTTACAGAATAAGCTAGAAAAAAGGAATACATTTAGTATGAGTATTTGTATTTAGTAGAATAACGACATTGACTGTCAAACTTACGCGCGTAATATATCAGAGCAGTTTTCACAGCTTCTAATGCAGCGAATGTGCGAGCAGATCGAGCCTTAGATCATTCTCATTGCAAACCGCTGTCCTATCTCTAGGCATTAGTGACCCCGATATGAGCGGCACATATTGGCGTCCACTTTCTGGGTTTAATAGTTATCCACTTCTTGTTGGATCATTGCTTCCAAACTAGCACCTCTCTTTCTTTCGGTTCAATAGTTCAAGAGTTCGAAACCCTCCTTCAGTCTTTTATGTTTGTAGTGGTTTTGAATCTACTTTAAATAGTAGATCTCAGTGCAATTAGCTCTCGTGTGTAAAAAGCGTCTATTTAGTGACAAGCTAAATAAAACTGACATCACTGTGCGGATATTATAATAGCATAGAAATTTTTTTTGTCGAATGCCAGTCAGACTGGCAATATGGGTGTGCTGCTCCACTTTATCAACTGAATTGGTGTGGAGTCTGACTACCTGAGTAGACACATGCTATAGGTACCCGTTTATAGGGTAGGCAACCATTCATACAAGGAAAGGACAAAGACTGGAGAGAGAGAGAAAGTACATCCATGCCCGAACCTGGATTCGAACCCAGACCTTCCTATCCGCAGTCAGGCACGCTGACCACTGGATATAATAGGCGGCTAGCATAGGAGATGCAATTGTGTTATAAAAAAAAAAATCCTTCTTCACGAAGATTGCATATTCTCCTCTTTTCCTCTATAAGTTGCTGAAAAACCACATTTTTTATGTCTCAGAAACAGTTTTATGTCTCAACTAACGCTTACCTAAACTAACGTTAGTTCCATTTTTTCAAAAACTCGTCAAATAATGGAAGAGATGCTAAAGACGGGGGTAGGATAAAAAAATATCTTTTGTGACCTTATAGCGACTAATAAGTCAAACCTATCTATTTCACAGTCAATACAGAAATATTTAATTAATTATCTCAGAAAATAATCAAAAAAGAAAATTTGAGTTGATTTGTTTTATTTGAAATACATTACTCAAATTTCATTTTAAAGTGAATGATTATATTTCAATAGATTCAGAACTTTGTTATACAACACCATGAATTACTCGGAATATTTGTGATCACGTGTTGATAAAACGTGAACCTTTTTCCAGAATCAAAATAAAAGATGGTTGAACTCACCGATAAGAAAACAGAGAAATAGCCAGTCAGCAAAACTGCAACGATTAGCGGAGAAAAAAATCCTGCTTGATGACAGAGTGTAAAAAAGGTGAACTTGACCGCTTCGGAAAGGAAGAACGGAGATTTCATATCGCCGGAAAATTAGAGAAAAGATTAATTGGGAAGCGTGAAAGTTGATAGCACTTTAGAAGAAGGTTTTGTAGACACCACCTGGTAATAAAAAATGACAATTTTTTTTTAATATGGAATTTTTTTAAAAAAATTAAGTAAATTTTCATGTGAAACCTATATTATTCCCCTTTCAAAAAGACATTAATAACACTCCTAGCTAATTGTGATATTCTCAATTGATTTTCGATAATATGCCATGTGATCACACATACACATTACATTCATCATTTATTATTAGATACTACAAAATACGTGAATAGTGATTGTAGTGTAGCTGAAAAACCTAAACAAACTAAATATTATTTACTATTTTACTCAAAGAACTGTTTACATACCTTACTTAAGAATTTACTTAAAGAAAAAATCAAGCATAGCAAGTCAATAATTCTTTTCCTGGTACAGTATACATTCGTTTTCACGAAATCATAAAGACCAGAAAAACATTTCGTAAATTAGAAAAAGAATGTATTAGTTAAAATTTGATATTTTAATATCAAACTACTTTATAAATAAATACTATTAGAAAAATTACTTAAAATGCATTAAAAGAAAAACATGCAAAATATGATTTCTATTTAATAGTACTTACTTTCATTTTATTGATGAAAGTTAAGCAAAATATATAATCATTTTTTATCTTTTTCTATTTAAAAACTACATTTTTGAAAATTATTTTTCCATTTTTTTCAATGAATAAGTCTTTTGCTGTTGTCCCCTCAGAAAAGTACTTTAATTCTGTTTGCCATTCAGCTATGCTTGGTTTGGCGGTCTTTGAACTACATCATTTTCTTGTTCGATTTCTAAAATTTCTTTTTCATTATCTTTTATTTTCTTAGTACTTTCATCATTCTATATTTCTACCGTACATATTACACTGAGTTTATATTCAAAAAATCCTAGGAAGAAATTTTAGGCAACAAAAAAGGGGCATCTTTATCGGAGTACAACCCTTTTTGTTTCAACGTACGGGTAGGGTGGAAGTCGAATTTGGTACCTCAGTTCTTTCCCACTAAGTGTTTGATATCCATGTGTTTTCGACTATTATTCCTACATTTCTGAAATGGCTTTACGTGTCTTTTCATTGTTCAAGAATCAAATTCTCTAGCGATGTATAAATTATCAAATAAAAAATTGAAAATCAGCTCATAAAAATAAAAAAAAAAAAAATGGAAGAGAAAACCATTTGTCAAAAACGAAAGTTCGCAAAAAAGAGATTTTTCATTATTCTCGTTTATTCATGGGAGTTAAAATTATCGTTGTGTCTACGGTGTCAGAGTAGGGACTTATCCACTAGTTCGTAATAACGTGGGTGTTCGTAAATTAGATTCGTAAAAACCAGTGTCTACTGTATTATGTTATCTATATATTCTGTATTAGTTATTTATTTAATGTTAAAAACACTTATTTTCTATATACTTATAATACATACATCTTTCTAAAAGTCCAATGAATTTTTACCGTGTTATTAGTTGTTCTCATTATTACTCTACAAATAGAATTAGTTTTAACAGAAACACATATATAAATACATTTATGAAAATGGTTAGAATAATTACATAATGTATCTGCAGTAACAAATGTTTGAAAGAGAAGCTATTAAGAATTTTAAAGGATATCATGATTAATATAAGTGTGTAAACGTTTTTAATATATGTATATATTCATGTTAATGCTCTAAAACTCTGTATATTTTTTAATTCAAACATTTTCAAATCTTATAAAACTTATTTATGAATTAAACAGATTTACATTTATCAGTTTCTTTACGGTTAGTTCTCTTTATTCTACAATGTCAAATAATGAATGATTTTTTTAAAAATGTATGTATTTCATCAAATAATAATCTAATAATTTAATATTAAAAAATATATTTAATATGAAAAATTCGATAGATTGAATACTATCATATCTATCTGTGAGATGGTATGAAAATTTTATGTTTATCATATATATATATATATATATATATATATATATATATATATATATATAGTAAGCTGCAGGAATCGTCCTGTCCTGCTGCTTAAATTGGATTCTTGGTGTTAATTAGTCCTGATGTGCAAGTAATAATAACAATAACCCTTTAGCGACAAACACACCAACCAACCATACCATCTAATTGTCGTATTAATACTACAGGACTTATATAGCTTTCAAATCTTGTAATATATTCTACTCGATGAATTGCCTGATTTTCGTACTCTGATTTTAAGAAGTATTTCATTTTGATCATTAGTTAGAGCTTCCAGATACTTAAAATTTTAACTAAATCTGCTCACCTTGGCTTATGGATAGAATCAGACGCGCGGGGGTTTGATTTCTACCTCTTTTGAACACCGAAGATGAATGCTGCATTTGTGCTTACTGCATGCTCATCTGCCAAAGTGGGTGCCTAGGAGATGTCTTGGTTGCGACACTTAATACAATCCACTATTTTTAAAAAAGTCCTCCTAGAATGAAATAATATGTGGTGTATGTTAAAAAGTCTCTCTTACAACAGCTTTCATCAGTTAGGCTCTCCACTTTATGGTATTACATATTAGAATGTGATATATTAGAATATATAAAGTAGAGTTGATGAAATATACCAAAATTAACCTGCCGTACATATTAAAATGTGATACTATAAACCAAATTAGAATGAAAAATAAGAAGAACTGTAATTATTATTTTTTAATGTATAATTGAGAAAATTCATATTTTGGTCAGAATATTCAAATAGGAAGGATTCTGAGTCTGAAAGAGGTCTTGATGGTAATTAGACATACGAAAATTTATAACAAGATGTTAGAAATTACTTTATTTTTTCCTATATTTAGTTTTTCTAATGTAAAACATTTACATTAATATAAACAACTACAATATATCGTTAGAACTTTAATAAATTCAAAAGTATTTTTTAAAAAAAAAGATAATATATTTACAATTTTAAATTTGTACAAGATAAGTTTTACATTATCTGTTAAAGATTTTATTCTATCTGGCTTATCAAGTTTGATTTTAACACCCTTATCGATTCTACTTTCAAGAGTTAAGAGTCAGTGACATCGTTGATAAGTTATTAAATACATCAGAGGAAAAGAAAATTTCGATTTGGGCATAAGTTCTAAAACAGCTTTTAATTCTTCTGAAATCAAATGTTACATCAAAGCAAGAAATTTATAAAATAGAGGCAGAGAATCGATGCAAATTATTAAATGTTTCCGAATTGAAAGAAAAGTTAATTAAACATCAATTGATAGTGTGATTGAATAAATTTAAAATGAATGTTTAATAAAATGAATAAGTGGAAAAAAATTTGTATAATTTACATGGAATAAAATTAATCTACCTTGAAATGTTCCTATACTTGCGTACTAGTGCTGAGATTCATTTACTAAGTAAACATGTACAAATAGATAATTTCAAAATAACGATACAGCTTGTAAGAAATTCCTAATTTGTATTGCATATTATGAAATAAAGATATGTAAGGAATCAAAAAAATTTAACGGACTTATGAAATTGAAAATATTACCAACAATTTGAAAAAAAAAATTAAGTTAGGAAAAAAATTCAAGCAAATATTGCTTAAAATATGTAAGAGTCACTAGAATTTATTGTTATTTCTAAGAATTTTAGAGACAAAAGGAATATGTAAAATTTATAAATGTACAAAGTTTTATAATGACTATTCTATGTTCAAATACGCTAAAATCTATAAGTTGACTCTGAAATAAAATTTTGAAAAATCGATTAATTACAAAAATATGATTTTTTTTTATATTTAAAACAAATAAAAAAGGAAAATATAATCAATTATTCATTAAACCATTGATTAAAAATGTTAAAGTGTGCTTAATTATATATTAATATTCAGTAAATATACACAGAATGTTTTTCTTAAAAAAAATACCCTCAAATGCTACACTATTTTACTTCCAAAATAACAATTTATATATAGATAGATTGTTTTTTATGATTTCTATGTTAAATAAATTTTTGATACTATGTTATTATCCATTTGTATTAAATTGTTATAAATTGCACTATGGAATTATGGGAAAATATTCCTGTTGCCAACTGCTGGATAGCACAACTCTCATTAAACTTCTGCCACAAAATTTCCTCAGATATAATGCCCGGGTTGATTAAGTGAAAGCGTGACTCATTTGTGACACCATTTACATTATCTTTTCCACAGGGAAGAAAGAATTGCATTTGAAATTTTTCTCTGAAAACTAGCTGCATTCACTGTCTTAAATATTATTGTCATTTATATTAAAAAGTTAAAATGAAAATAATTAATTGAAATCTAATCAGAATTTGGCTTTTTAAAAAATATATATATATATATTGAATATAAAATATTATTTTTATAAATGAATTCTGCTTACCTTATTTCATCCTTATCCAATTCTTGAAGACACTCTATGTAAAATAACTAACTGAACTTTGAGAGTTACGTCTTATATTTGAAGCAATTCTTATCGATTTTCATATACAAACAGTTTATGAAATGCTGATATTCTTTTTGTCTCTAAATCTCTTTTAATAAGTGCCCTTTTCGCTTCCATCTATAATTTACATTATTTCAAGTGTAGTGAAATATATAATAAAATTTTAGATAAATTGTACAGCCATTCCTATTTCAAAGTTAAAAATTTTATAAATAGGAGATATTATTCTAGCTTAATGTTTAAATATCTAACACAAGGAAAAATGTTTGCAAACAAAAATACGGGATTACTATCTGTACTATTTAGAATAATGTATGATAAGTGAAATAATTTTACAGCAGGTTCTTTTTATAAAATCGGAACATATTTTTTCAATAATTTGAAAGGACGAATTAATATGATATTTACCATGAAACTCTGATTTTTTTATAAGTTT
Organism: Latrodectus geometricus; assembly: GCA_026290005.1. Classification (NCBI taxonomy): domain Eukaryota; kingdom Metazoa; phylum Arthropoda; class Arachnida; order Araneae; family Theridiidae; genus Latrodectus; species Latrodectus geometricus. Next base: position 81,785 of record JAPDSC010157056.1, on the reverse strand, counting down.
TTTAGGTTAAATATATTATAAGAGAAAACTATTATATACGAAAGAAAATTAAAGGAATTTTCAAAAAAAAAAAAAAAAATGTCCCGGACACCATTGTCACCTCTTGTGCTCTTTGACTCACTTTGAATAGAGGTCATTTTATTTCCATTGTGTTAACTCTCTAGATTTACCTTTTACTAAGCCTTGTGAAAAGTTACGCTTCAACAAGTTCAGCACCTTCTTCAGATCTCACACCAATAAAGAATGCCAGGTTGCACTGTCTCCAGAATGTTAGGTTACTCGGCACAGTCTTCTGGTCTCACTTCAATAGAGAAAATCTGGTCATTCAACACATTCTCACACTAATAGAAACTGTTGTTTCTCAGTACACATTTATGCACTTGTATTTGTACTTTTGTCAAAGAATGACTGTGAATGCAATACATTCACAGCCATTCTTTGTGTCAAAAGTGCAAATTTAAGTTAGGCTGTAGAAAATCGGGAATGTTGTTTATAGTCCTAATATTGTAGCAGTCAATTACGTAATTACACGTAATTTTGGTTGCCTCGATTCCGTCCTAGTATATTTGATGTTAAAGATGCACCTCGCACAGGTAGTCATATCATCGAAAATATCAATAAAATATCAAAAATGTCCGCATTTAACAAGCACGTTAAGAGTCCAAAAAGTTAAAGGTCAGCTACTAAAATGTTTGAAATTATTTACACAAAGCTATTTAAAAACATGTAAATAAAGCCTTGAAGTTCACGAAAAAAAATAATGGATTTATATTTTTCTAACCTAATACATATATGTATAATATAAAGCAGTAAATACAATATATATATGTATTAGTTTTCATCAAATACATTCTACACAGGTATGCAAAACTTAAGAAACCCAAACTTTAAGTTGATAGCCATGAAATTTCAGAAAACGGTTTATTGAAATCAGTCCAATGAACATGAAGTTTAATAGAAAGGTTGTGTGCAGGAACAAAATGTCACAGGCGACGTGAGCGAACTCATGCTCGCGCAGCTCAAGGCTACAATAAAAGGAAAGGTGGTCAATGAAAGACATTCTATCGAGAAATTAGACTAGGAAACCACTTGGATTACTTCATACATGGAAAAATGATCTGAAAACTGGAAGAGAAATGTAACATGATTAGTTTGGGATTCCGAAAAAAACCAAAGTGTTATCTCTAGCGCTTCGAAAGTTTTTTAAACAACAGGTACAACTGCTAGAAAGGTTGTTGATGACCGCCCCAAGAAAACAATTGTCGATGATGATTGATAAATTATCCTGCAGATGAAAATAACCGAAACCAGTTAGCTAAAGCAATTGCTCAACAACTGTGTAAAGAAATGAGACAAGTGTCGAGGCTTACTTACTGGTGTGTCTCGTTTCTGAATTTCATGTCTGTAAGATAATTTCTCGTGGAATTATAAAATAAAATAAAATAAATAAAAAAAATAAATAAATAAAATGTTGGTGATATTTTGTTTACCAATGTATGTTTATTAATATAGCAGCTTGGGGCATATAAAATAAGTCGTGATCACACAAACAACAATTATGTGAAATATCTCTGGGAGTAGTAGCCCAAGTCTAAGGGGTCTTCTTTTTAGTCTGTGCTTTTAAATTACAAACAACCAACCTCCTTCGAAGCAACTCTTATTATATTATCAACTTACAACTCGGATGACATCGAATATGAATAATAACATCTATAATAACATGCATTCTCTTTTTTTTATCGTGTTCATATACTACATAATATGTTTCTTAAACTTTGTGAAACAAAGGTGTTAAGTCATCGTGGTCATGGCTCGAGTTTTCTAGCTAATTCAATCGAAGATATGTCGTATTCTATAGGGTGCAATATCCTTCTTCTGGTTTGAAGTGTCAAAGAGAGAAGGGTCCCAACTCAAGTGTCGACTTCGTTCGTTGATCGTGTTTCAAAAGTACAAGATGGTTGGTTTTGTTCAGCCACTTTTGAGTTGGTACAAATAGGCAGCCAGAAACCTATTGAAAACAAATTTCCCTAGCATCTTAAAGAAGAATGGTCGCCACGCCATTCTCGTGACAAGAAGTAATAGATGCCGTCCAGCCTGCCTGACTGCGGATAGGGAAGTCCTGGGTATGAATCCCAGTTCGGGCATGAATGTTTTCTTTCTCCTTTCTCACGAGATGATGTATGAATGTGGCCCGCCCTATGAACGGGTTTGTGGTGTAGTGCCATGGGTAATGCTACTCGCCTCCATGAATTGGTTCACAAATGCCCACTGGTTAACGCTAAATGAGTAGCAGTTTCTGGTTTTGTTGTGGCGAAGGGTCAGTCACACAGAGCACGGCATTGGAAAAAATAATAGTAATAGGTTATAACTGACTAAACCGAAAATCTATCGTGTTTACTAAAGTCGCCTGGGACATGTAAAATAGTTATAGTAGCAATATCCTTAGATTGATGTGAAGAGAGTGCGGACTGAGTTGCCGATTTCGTCATTTGACTGTGATTTAAAATTAGCAGACGATAAGCAGTGCAAGAAGAGCTTGTACCATTAAATATGGCGACAAAGGTAAGATAAGCGTGAAACATAAAGCCAATGTCCTTGATAGACTCACTCCATTAGCCAGAATTCCAATGGCTTGAAGACCAAGTTTAAATATTAAAACATTCATTCTACCCATAACAGGATCAGCATAGCTATTACCTACCACGAGAATATGTTTCGAATACTCTTGCCAGGGTCGTGGAAATAAAGCACGTTCCATTTTCGATAATAGCCAAAAGAGCGTTCAGTAAACCAAAGCATATTTGGTTTATTGAACGTTCTGAGTAACATCAAGTTCTACCCAGAATATCGCCAATTTACAAAATACCTAAACATCTATTTGAAATGGATAGTTGTTACTATAAAAACCACTACTCACCAAACAACTTGCGGGAGCTATTCTAGTGAGTGGTTGACAGAAATTACATTTTGCACTTCAGCTTTAAGTCACTTTCATTTTGAATGTAATGAAAAGCGATAGTACAATTTTTTACTTGTTTTTTTTGGCTTAAATTAAAAAATAATAATTTACTCATTTGATCATAGGTATTGAGAAAATAATTAATGAATCATAAAAAGCATTTAAAATTACCTTCGAAATTAATAGTTTAGATTTTGAAGTAAAATTTGATGCAAAGGAAGGTAAGTGGCAATAAACAAGAAAAGTACTTTTCGATTTTTTTTTTTAAACAGAAACATGAAAATAATTTTTTACACTATAATTTTGTATCATTTGAGAAATACTTGCTTTTCTAATGTCCGCGCTGAAGAACAAATCATCATGAGAGTTTATCTAAGTTTTTAACCAGAAAACGAATGCAAATCAAAGGCTGATAACAATTATTTCGATTTTCATTTTATGTCACAATGAATTGTTTTGAAATCTTAGTATTTATAGATAAACGTGTTTTTTATTCAACACAATTCTGAGCTAAACTTTGATTGTGCGAACGCATTCAAATTAAATTACCGACTCAATTACGAATGATGTCCAAGAGACATTTACATTGATTTCTTGTAATTCATTTTATATCCATTTCTCTGCTTAAAAAATATGTGAAAACATTTTTTTCAATAATTCTATTTAAAAATTGGATCTTTCAAAACTTTTTAATCAAATGTTTATTTATTTGAATTTTTAATTTATCAAAAGCATTTATTTTAGTTGTGGAATTTCATTATTCTTTCAAAATAAACTAAGTAAAAAATTTTTCCATTTTAAAAATGACAATACGAATGTCTACATTGTTAAATGTTTTAAAATTAGTACCTAGTAGAATCCCATTCATCCGAGTTAATTTTAGGTTACTTTTTAAAAATTTTACAGATATAGTTAAAGAGCAGTTTGCTTTTTTGAAGTTCAATTTAAATTACTATTTACGTAATCGATAATTAAATTCTTTAATAATAAAGTCATCAATAAACGAAATGTTAGATACAATGGCAATTTTATTTTGTAAATTCATTGTTTAAAATACATTAGTAACCATATTCATATTTTAATTAAAATAGCGCTCTTATTTTATACATTGGTTGATAAGCGACGACCAGAATACATAAAATATCATGGGCAATTAAAATACCACTGGAAAGGAGGACCAAGATAAACTATAGGTGATAACCTTCATAAACTATCCAATTGTCATTAAAGATGGAATCAAATTAAAGGTAGTAGGAAATAAGTTTTATAAATCAAAAGAAATCGGTTCCATTATATATTGATCGTAAAACATTCCTCTTTGAATTGCTAAAGCTTTGTGGGTTTGGGAGGAGGTTGCCTGCTCAGTAATGAGCTCGTCACTTGACCGAGATTGCGAAGCGCTTGATAATAAGGTTAATAAATTGAGAATATTCGCCTAATATAGCGATGAAGTTGAGCCCAAAACTACAAATGTGCACATTTCCGAACACGGAATGGTAAACACATACGGAAGCCTACAATCCAGACTGTCTCTTTCTCAGATTAAAGCATAGGGGATGTTCTGTAATAATTTGGAATACCAACCTTAATCACCTTACATTCACTACTCACTAGTACTGATTGTAATCTTTAGACTCTATCAGCTGCATTCTATATGGACACTGTACCTATAAAGATGAATGCAATTCACCATAAACAAACTGTTCAATTATGGCTCGGGAACATGAGAACTCAGTTGCACGCTTTGTTGGCCTGCCACATCATTAAACTAAATATCATAACGCCCATGTGATCAGTTATAAGAGATACTATAATTCTCATGCATCCCTCTGGGAGCAAGAGGCATGGTACATCATCTCAATAGCTGCCATACAGAACTTTTATATTTCCATTTCAAGGGGGTCAAATTGCTTTAATACACTAAGAAGTTTACATATCATATTAAGCACAAAAATATTAGTTTTTGAAAATTTTAGACAACCCCTATGAGTGAGTGTCTGTCTGTATGTATATATATATATATATACAAGCACAGTATATATCTTATGATTCTTAAGCAATAAAGTTGAATATATGGAAAACTCAAGGCTAGTTTGACAACAACACAAATACACATAACTTTATCATTGGCCATAATACTTAACTGTACTTTGTACTGTCATCCAGAGAAGTTGACAGCAAAGAACATTATTTAATCGACTGCAATTCTTTTGAGTTAAATTTTGTGATAACATGATCGTCTAATGAAAGCATTCCATTAAACCATACTGGTATACTGTTTGTTATCGACTGTTCACAATTGAATAGAAAATAGTCAGAAAAAGTAAAAATATAAATTAAAAAAAAAAAAAAAAAATCTTTCAAAAGCTTAATATTAAAAAGAGGCTTTTTTAAGTGGGTGTTTCAATGGTAACTACAAAATATTGTGAAAACTAGGAATTTATGAAGTTTCACTATAATATTTATAGGCAAAAATTTAGAAAAAATGAACGTATAAAATTCCTAATTCTGTGCTTAAAACCTATAACTGGAAAACTATATCAGAAAAAAAGAGAAGGTAAAAAAAAAGAACACAAACTTGAACAGCAAAAGAAAACGAAAATTATTTCATCAGCTGGAAAAGTTAGTGACTTGCAGAATTCACATAAGATGCTATTTATTAACTATCAACACAGAAAACATTCATAAATATCAAACAGCAATTTTAGCTAAAATTAATAAAGAGAATATTTGCTCCATTTAAATATAAATAATAAAGAATTAAATTTATTAAAGAAAAGGAAAAAAAAAAAAAAAAAAATGATGGACCAAGCATAAGATTGAATAGCTTTTAAAATAGTTACAGCAGTGATTCTCAACCTGTGGGGCGCGCCCCCCTAGGGGGGCGCGAGCACATTAATGGGGGGTCGCGAGCATATCCAAGAGAAAATGTTATTTAAAAAAATTGATTAAGTGACTGAAAGGAAAGAACACACACACACACATACAAAACAAAATACATTTCGACATATTTAATAATTAACTTATTAAATTAAAAACAAATTTAATAATTATTAGTGACTTCCTTTTGCCTGTCTTTCAGAGAAAAGTTTTTCGAAGGAGGGTTTAATATTAGAAATAGATACTCTCAGTTCTTTTTCTATATTTAGCTGAGATCTATATTTTGTCTTCAAAGAAGCCACCGCAGAAAATCCAGTTTCACAAAGGTAAGATATTGAAAATGGTAATAGAATGCGAAATGTCCTTGTTTTTTGTGCAGAAAACTCATCATCCACTCCTGCCCAAAATTCAAAGAGTGATTTATTACTAAATTGTCTTTTGGTTTCGCCGCTTGCCGTGAAGTCTATGAAGGTTTCTTCTTCTTCGATTGAGAGTCCTTCAGGAATATTTTGAAATGGATCCCTCACCCACTTGTAACTTAATATCAGTTTGTCTTCAGCAAGAAAATACTTTTTAAAATTCTTTGCTAGCATTGCTAAATGATTTTCAATGGTTACAAAAACAACTTTTACATGTTGTTCTTCAGCCTTGTAAGTTTTAATACAATCATTCAAATTTGCAAACATTGTTAAGTTTTCTTTCTTTAAATTTCTGCTCCACAATTCCAATTTCCTACAAAAAGCATTAACTTTATCACTCGTATCCAATATATGTGTATTTGCTCCTTGCAGTTGAAGATTCAAGTTATTTAATTTCTCAAATATGTCGACCATGTAGCTCAATTTCAACACAAATAAACTATCGCGAAAATTCTCAGCTTCCGGTCTGTTTTCCTCTTCTAGGAAAACGGCGATTTCTTCTCTTAATTCATAAACACATTGCAAAAATTTCCCTCGTGATAACCATCTTGCCTTGCAATAAAATAGTAATGCTGAATGTACTGCACCCATGTCTTTACAAAGTGTGGAAAAGATTCTTGATTTCAGGGGTCTCATTTTTATATAATTTACTACGGTTACAACCGTAGTTAACACAATATTCAAACCAGGACTCATTTCTTTGGAAGCCAAAGCTTCTCTGTGGATTATGCAATGTGTCAAAACGCCCTGTGGCGATTTTTGTTTCACAAGTGCTTGAATACTTTGGAATCTTCCTGACATAGAACGAGCACCATCCGTGCATATTCCAACGCAATTTTTCCATTCTATGTTTGCCTCGTTCATAAAATCATTTAAGATAGCAAATAAAGCGAGTGCTGTTGCTTTGAGTTCTATTGGTTTGCAGAAAAGTAATTCTTCTACTACTGAGAAATCATCACAAAATCTAACATAGGCAATGAAATGAGTATCTTTATTACTATCTGTTGCCTCATCGAGTTTTATTGAAAACAATTTGTAACTTAACTTCGACAAAAGCTGGCACTCTACATCTTTAGCTATATCAGCAATTCGACGGGCAACAGTATCATTTGAAAGAGGTATAGACTGCATTTGTTTTGCAAAATTATTTCCAAACGTAATTTCTACAATATCAATCGCGGCTGGCAAAATAAGCTCTTCACCAATGGTGTGAAACAATTTACATCTGGCTATTTTATATGAAATTTTGTAAGAGGCAATTAAAGCTTTTTCATTCACAGACAAAAATTTTTTAAACACTGATTTTTGCTTTTCATATGATTTTAATTTTAATTCGAAGAATTCTCTGGGTTTGTTTACGTACTCACTATGAAGCGTTACCAAATGACGTTTAAGTTTATTAGGTTTCATGCTGTCTGCCGCCAACATTTTTGAGCAAATGATACACAGGGGCCTTTCTTCTTCATTTACTTCAGTACTAGTGAACCCAAAATTTAAGTATTGTTGAGAATATTTTCTTGATTTTATCTTCGGAACAACGCTCATCTGTGTACTTGTTGATGCTTGTCTATCGTCTAATGCTCGCTTACGCCCGCTTCAAAATTTATCCATGATTCTGCATAAATCTGCTGCCGTGAATATTTAATACGGTGAATTGCAATTACATGAAAACATATATAATATACACATTCAGAATAGATTCAATAGCGATAGAAGGATCGACTCGAATGAGATTGTCTGAAATTGAAATTGGCGTCTTTCTCCTTCTCTCTACGAGAAAACATTTGTTCACATCTGCGCACGCCCCTAGCTTAATTTTTTGCTGACCAGACAAATCGAAACTTCTCGCGAAACCGTGAGAATGCCCGACATGGCGGGATTCAAGAGCAATAAAAAAGCATAGGGTTCTTGTTTTTTCAATGCTGAGGATCGGTGTTGCAAAATGTCAATAAATTTCGGTATTCTTGGTAATTTGTAAAGTTTAAAATTAAGGTTGTAGTGTAGGTTTAGCGCCAAAATACTCAAAATACATTATTATTGTATATATTTTATTGTATGCGGTGGGGAGGAGGGGGGGCGCGATGAAAATTTTGATTGAAAATTGGGCCGTGAATACTAAAAGGTTGAGAAACACTGAGTTACAGCAATTATAATTAATTTCACAATTGTTTTTGAATGAAGCAATAAAGCATATACATATAACACTGACCATGAATATGAAATCGAAAATCTAAGTGCATTGGAAGAACAAAATAAAAAATATAAACCTTCAGGAAAATTAACATTTTTACACGAAAAATGTTAAAATATTATTGGTGGATGAAATACTAAACTATCCATTTGATTTGCATATGAATATTTCGACAAGTTCTTTTAACAAAGCTTGGAAAAATTAATCAGTTACATGAAATACGTATAGTAATAAAGATTGAAATATTATTTAAAATTGATAAATTTGGGCAACTAGAAGAAACAGTTTCATAAAAATAAATCAATTAATACCACCTAACACAAATAAAAGTAAGTGCTCTCAGCTAGTAACAATTACTCATATGTATGAGATAACCTACATGACTTACAAATAATTAAATTCGTCGAAACGGATTTCGTTTTGTATCAATAATATTTCATTTCACTGCAGCCATATTGCTTTGATGATACTGAACTTAAACATGCAGTGTACAGGTATTGCTAAAACAAACATAATATGTAAATAAAGGAATAATCAACATGTAGACTATGAAACCAAGAATTTAGTTGAAATTTTTTTCCAGAAAGTATAAGGGGATAATAATCACTAAAGTTTACTAAGAATTTAAATATATATATCTGATTGTAAAATCTGATTAAAATTATTTAGCCATACATACACATTTTAAAAAAAAGTGAATATAATTGATTTGTTTTTATATTAAGTCTTATAAAAGCTTTATTTGTAAGAAAAATAAATTGGGAAACAAAATTATAAATGAAATAGCTCCTGAAAATTACTTAATAATTTACAAAAGATAAATTTTACAAAATAAAAATTTTTTCTTAGTTTTCAACTATCAAAGTTAAAAATTATCATATGGGTTATAAAAATAAAAAAATATAAATTATCAAACTATCATAATGGATGGAAAACATTACAACCAATCTCAAAATTCAAAATACATTAAATTAGTGAATTATAAGCACAATTTTAATCCAATCAATACTTTCTTTTAAATTAAAACAAAAATTATTTGGTGGAGAAATAAAAAAATCTGAAGCAAATGAAAATTATTTTATACAGAATATTCATTATTAAGTATAAGAAACAAAATTTTGCAATTATTAAAATAAGCTAAAAATCATTACAGAGGAAAACCTGAAATTATAATACAAATAGATGTAATAAAATACAAGTGAATACAAATAAGAAACAGAAATATGCTTTATTTCATACAGATACTTTTAAAGTGTTAAGATTCAATTATACATGTCACATTATTCTTACATTATTACAACAACAATGAATCCAATTCATAAACATAAAAATATTTTACAAATTGTACTGTTACAATATAATTAAAAGATAGATATAAATACTCTGAACTTCCTGAATTTGTAACAATATTTACAAATATCATCACATTACTAAAATATATAACATTAACTGACTCTTTATTTATAAATATAAAATATTTAGTTTTTGAAAAAATTATAATTTGAATCTATTCTTAAATACACAAAACAACTCAGAAACAACAGCAACTTCTAAAAACTAGTATTATGAAAAATTAATGCAATTAACATGGAGTAGAAAATATGACAGTTAAAACAAAGGATAACAAATATTAATGCATGCTTATTAAAGTACTAATAATTGTGAATATTATTGCACTGGATATTCATTTACTCAGTTATGAATATATGCCATTTTTTTTTAGATTTTGGTGAGCATAAAAACTAATATAAAATATAAAAACTACCCACTTAATTTAAAATATAAAAATTCATACTAAAAGTTGTTAAAATCTAAATTCCATGAAGGATTTTAGAAAACAATTTTTAAAATTATAACAAAATTTTCCCATTACTTCAGAGCTATTTTGCAAGAAGTTCCTTCTTAATGCTAAGCAAAATTACATATGAAAATAATTGATTTTACAAAATAATTATTAATTTAATTAATTCATCAATAATAGAATAAAAAATACTACAGCAAAAATTAAAAAACAGCAGTTACACATTTCTTGAAATTATTCAATTTTAAATTTTTTAAAAAAATATTCATTATAGAATTCTTATAGGTAAAAAAATTATATGAAAATAAATAATTCAGATTCAAACTTACAAAATATTTGTAATATTCCTATTAGAATTGAACTAATATATTGGAATATTCTGATTATTTAAATACTTGTTTAGTAAACACACAAAATATAGTCTTAAAAACAAATATACAGATTTTAACACAGTTAAAATATTATTTTTATCTTTAAAATTTTTACACTAATCAGAAATTGATTAATATAGATTTTATTTATTCACATAAATATATATATTTCAGGACTGACATTTCAGTATTTTGTTACAGAAATATACTGACAGATCTTAAATTATTACATATTGAAAAATGAACATATTTATTGAATAGAAAAAAAAAACATATCAATAAATTGTAACAACATATAAAGGAAGATAAAGGTTATTGTGTATCAAGTTGACTGGGATGCAAATTACCATGATATTCTAGTGTTTATTCATGTGATGATAACAACTATACAAGAAAAGTTACAAAAAGACAAACTGTTAATGACCGTTAGACTTGCAAAGAAGACATTAATTTCAAAAGAAAAAAAATTTCAAATCATATAAATGATTAAATAAAATTTTTTTTATGGTATTAAGAAAAAATTTAGTTGCATAGTTTCATTAAAATATTTAAAGACATTTAGATCACAATAAAAAAGTGGTGTTAAAATTGTCATGAAATTAACAATAAAGTTAAAATAAACAAAACTTTTCTAAATTTCAGAAAATATGTTCACATTAGGAATTTTTTGTTCAATAGTGAAATCATACTTTAAAATATCAAATTAATAAAGACATTAAATTATAATTGTGGTTATATCTTAAAATGGAATTAATTTAAAAATAGAAACAAGCTATTTGAAAATTTTGTGGCAATAAATTGTTGTATTCATATTGTATTTCATGCACATCACACATATAAATTTTAAAATTTTAGTTAATGTAGAAAAATATATAAAATAATTTTTATAAATAAATCGTTTTTATTGCCAAAATTACCTTTAATGAGCATATGATTTTTATGAAATAAAAAAATCTAAATAAAAAAAGCTATTAATATATTTAAAAGTGATTTCGCTGACAAATATAATATGTGTGTGTGACTGTCACAGACCTTAAAAATTATGTATAAAAATTCATAGATGCATTTTGTTCACACTGATTGGTTACAAAATTTTATATTCTCAGGAGACAAAACAATCCAATTAAGAATAAAATATTAATTAAATAGAACATCAATAATAACTAATTATAGAAGCATTCTAAATTTGTATACAGCACTCAACATATGGAATTAATAAAATACAACAACATTCCATTAATTCCATATATTGTCCAACATTGCTGAAGAAAAATGGGATATTGTATATTGCTAATTGAGGAAAATTGACCAATTTATTCCATGTTATAAATTTATAGCAATCATTTTCATATTTACATTTAATTATAAATTTATGGAAGCCAACTTTTCTTGGCCTAAATTTAAGCCGTTTTTCTAATAATTTCTAGAAAATACTAGACAAGCATTTACTATTCTTTCAATCTGCAATTATTAAATTTTAAGAATCTAAAAAACCTGAAAAAAAATTAAATCACAAAGATAAATGTTTTAGAAAAGTGAAATTATAGAATTTCCAATTACTTTGAAAATAGGCATTATACTGGTAAAAATTCTTTAAGCATTAGAGTTAATTAAATAGTTTCCTTAAAATATCCATGTATGTATTCTTATATGAAATAACAGCAATAAATCATATTTTTGACTATCTCAACAAAGGGAAAGCTACATATGTACAATAAGTATTACGATAAATTATCCATGAAATAGGGTTGTCCATTACGGTCTCGACGACGTGTTAGAATTTCACAACCCGTTTCAGTGACAAGAAGTGTTTGTTCAAACTGTGCAGATCTTCTACCATCACGGGTCACAGCAGTCCATTCATCAGGCCATGTATCATCATTCCATGTACCTATCAATGATAAAGATATCCATGTACAAATCACATTTTTCTCAGTTTCGATAAAAAAAGTATTTATGCATTTTTTAATGCATAAAGTTTTTCTAACCTATTTGAAGAAATTAAAAAATAAATGTTTTTAATGGATAAAATTACTTTAGATAAATTTGAAAAGCCTAAGTATTAAATAGTTAAATGGTATCAATTTTGATGGATGTAAATATTTATTATGATGATGATTTTCTACACAGTTACAGCAGATTTTTTTTACTATATGTCAAAACATACTTCAGTTGACATATGATAAGAGAATTACAAATAAATTTACAAAAATAATATATTTTCAAGCTAAACAAATTAAAAATTGATACAAAATACTCTCAATGAACATTCTACAGTAAGACTTGCTAATAAAAGATTTTTCTTATGATAAACATTTATATTTTAAAAAAGCTGCTTTTAAAAATCAAAAATATGTAATTATTCTATATTTTATTTCAATCAGTACTATTAAAATTGCATTTAAAAAGTAAATTTTATGTGTAAATAAAATGTGAATAAAAGGGAAATTAAAATTAATTTTTTTCACAAAACTACCATCTTTTTCTCAAAAAGAAAAGGAAAAAAAAAAAAAAAAAAAAAAAAAAAAAAAAAAAAAAAAAAAAAAAAGACTAATTTACAAAAAATTATGAGTCTCAAATATAAACAAATGTGTTTCAGAGAAAAGCTTTTTATTTTATTTCTTAATGCAAATTTAAATTCAGATATTTATAAAACTCTACATTAATAGTTTAAACAATTGAAAAAAACAATCTGCAATATGTTAGAAAAGTAGACATTCAATGTTATAAATTTTAGTATAAGCACATAAAAAACCAGAAAAACAATTACCCTTGCAGTAATACTAAGAGATTTAGTATTTTGCAACTGATCAATAAATTAAAAAAATACATTCATTAAGAATACTGATTTAAAAATATATTTAATACACTGAAGACCTTCATTTTATAATCCTCAAATTTGCTAATTTTGAATACCAATTTAATAGAGTGTATCAACGTTTTAAAGTACAATGTTAACAACCTGAAATTTATAGGATTCAAACTAAGTAAAGGAAATTTATTCTTAACTACGGTTTGGAAATTTTAAACAAAGGCAACGATCCAATTTTTATAACTTCTAATCGATCTGAAGTAATCGACATTACTTTAGCAACACCGGCTATTAGTAAAAATATCACGAAATGGAAAGTTGATGGGAGACCATCAGGTTCAGACCATCAAAACATCCATTTTGAAATAAACTCCAGTATAAATATTGACCGCAGCTCCAGGGACCTCATGAGGACCAATTGGAAGAATTTCCAAAAGGATATCACGGGGCTAACTGAACTGGGGGAAATTATATTAGAGACAATTATGATCTAGAAGTCACAGCAGAAACTCTGCAGAGTGAAATTCTAGGCTCACACAATAAAAATTGCCCAATGGCGTACCAAAAGAGCAAAGCCACAGAGTCCTTGGTGGAATAACTCTTTGGAAACTGAAAGGGCAAATGTTAGAAAACTTTTTAACAAAGCAAAGAAACATGGTGAATGGGACAACTACACAAGAGCACTCACTAACTATAACAAAAATGCTAGGAAAAGCAAACAAGAATCCTGGAGAAAAATCTGTGAAGAGGTGAATTCAATCTCTGAAGGAGCTAGACTCCAAAGAATCCTTAGAAGGGATGAACCTATAATGGTTGGAGCCTTAAAGGATGAGGATGGCAAATTTGCTAGTACCGGAAAAGAAGTAATGGAAGTTATGGCCAAAACTCATTCTCCGGGGGCCATTGATATTGATAGCAATGAAGGGCAGCATTTCATTGGTTCTGTAAAAAGAATTCAAAGAAATCAATGGACCTATGCTAAGAGCATTATCAATCATGATAAAGTCAGGTGGGCTATTTGCACCTTCAAACCTCTCAAGAGTCCTGGACCTGACATAATGATGCCTGTAATGATTCAGAAGGCAG
>JAPDSC010157056.1:42141-67256 GCA_026290005.1 Latrodectus geometricus | reverse complement strand
CTAGGATTGTTTTCATTCCTAAACCTGGAAAAAACTATGACCAGGCTAAGTCTTTTAGGCCAATAAGCTTATCTTCATCCTTTCTCAAAATAATGGAGAAAATCATTGTTAGGCACATCAGAGATTACCTGGGTAGTAATAGTCCCTTGCATAATCTACAGTTTGCCTACCAACCTGGCAAATCTACAGAGACAACGTTGCACAAGCTTGTATCTAAGATTGAAGACACCCTGGAGAGAAAGGAAATTGCCTTAGCTACTTTCCTAGATATCCAAGGTGCATTTGATAACACCACTCATCTATCCATCCTTAATGCCTTAAGGAATACAGGGATTGACCATGCAACATTTCATCAACTTCTCAGGACTGGTGGTCTGTGGCGTGGCACCAAGATTCAATCTTTATAAAGGGCTTGGGGAACATGCCACTGTCTTTCAGGCAGAGGTTCTTGCTATCGCCAACTGTCTGCAGATAAATTTAAAGAAGGGCTACCAAGGTAAGCGTATTCTTATTTTCAGCGACAGTCAAGCTGCATTGATGGCTCTCTACTCATTCCAAGTCAAATCAAAAATTGTAATGGAATGTAAAAATCTCCTTAAGGAACTGGCAAATAGGAATAAAATTATTCTTATTTGGGTGCCAGGGCATAGAAGAATAGAAGGTAATGAAAGAGCTGATGAACTTACAAAACAGGGATCCTCTTTCAATCCAATAGGAATGGAGCCCTTTTGTGGGATCAACATGAAGACTACAAGGAAGGCCATTCAAAAATGGGAAAAACAGGAGATGAACAAAGTTTGGCATGACTCTCCTGGACAGAAACAAACAAAAAGTATGATTTTCAACTCATCTGAGAAAATTGCATCTGAAATTCTTAGACTCCCAAGATTGAAGACTCAAGCAATTGTAGGCTTCATTACTGGGCACTATCATTTCAGGAAACGCCTTCATACAATGGGACTTTTTAAACAGGAACCAATTTGTAGGAAATGCCACGCAGGGGTAGAATCAGCTCATCATATCCTATATGAGTGTGATGCTCTTGCCCTTACAAGATTCACTACTCTAGGTAATCCATATCCTAAAGAGTTTCACCTAAACTCCATTGCGGGCCTATCAGACTTTATAAACAAAATAGGTGACCCAAGACAATGGAACTAGGAAAAAAAATTGGGTTAGGAGCATGGTACAAAATGCAACAAAGCAGGTGCCACATATCTGACAAGCTCAAGAAGAAGAAGTAATAGAAAATATTACATTCCATATTTTAAGTCTTTAACAAATTTCGTTCCATTCAAATTTATAAACACCAACAGACAAAAAAATAAAAAAATCTGAATGCAATTAATAATATCAAATTAATAATACTCAAAGTTTTTTGCTGTCAGTTGAAAAGTAATTGCAAAGGAGTAGTATCTATTCAAAAGTTTTTTCTAAAACTTTGATCATAGCAATTAAGATTGTTTTCTCTTTAAATGAAACAACCTGTCAGTTGAAAAGAAAAGTTTAACTATTTTCTGAAACAGTAAATGATTTTTCAAAATATGAGACGTGGGATTTTTTGGATACTTGATGTATTAATATTCTGAATACACAACATAATTTTATGTTTTTGTAAATTTATTTGGAAAACAAATAAAAGATAATGAAAGTACCTTCTGAAATCATGGGCTCAATTGTAAAGCAGTGGCCTGGTTTCATAATTCCAATGGCTTTATTTTCTGAAATCAATAAAATAAATAAATAAATAAAATAAAAAATAAAAAAACTTAAATTTTTTTACTTAAGCATGCATTTATAAATGTACATACAAATTGTATACACAGAAGAGTGTTACAAACTGAAATGTAAAACTACAGAAAACTTTTGCAAAGATATAGGTTTTATTTAGGTCTCCTTATTGAAAATAACAAATAATTGCTCTTTAAATGATTGAGCTGTTTATTATTCTTTTAAATTTCATTGAGAAAATTGCTGCATTTAGCCTAAATAGGTTTTATTAATAGCTAAACTCCCATAAATTTTAAAAATTTGAAGACATAATCTTATGGAAAATATAATTTAATATGATTAGTAAATCAAATTATATGTGCTGTAGATCTTAATCTTTATGAAGACAATAATTAACTTTATATATATATATATATTAGTATTCATTTAAATAATATCTTGCAAGAGTTTATTTAGAGGAAGCATCTTTTTCACTTTTGATTCACACTGATAAAGCAATCTAAACAAAGAGAAAATGTGTTGGTTCAGAGGAATGGAATGATTTGATATGGCTGCAATCAACTATTATGGGTATTAAGGAAATTATTGCTAACAAACTTTTTGTGTGAGAGGGGAGAGAGAGAAAAAAAACTTTTCCCCAGTAAGTTGAGATCACCCTTTTTTTAATAATAATAACAATAAAAGCATTTTATACATTTGCTTAAAAATTTTCAATTAAGATCATTTTGATCAGCAAATTATTTCAAATAATATAAGCAAAAATAAGTTAGCAGGAATGAAAATTTTTCATTAGCTTAAAAATATATTCAATGTATATTTTTAAGTATTTTCAATATAGAAACACATACATAAACACATGCAAATAGTAAATTGAAATAAAAATTCACCAACTAAAAAAAATGAAATATAAGGATACTTACTAGCATAGTGAGGCACATTTGGAGTTGTATGAAATAGCCTGCAAAATTTTACTTTTTTAGTACATACACTAATAGTTTAAATTATATTCTAAGCACTTTTAAATATAAAAGAAATTATTTTCATGCTTAACATTGTACACAAACATTTTCAGCAAGATACATTTTCTCAAAAGACATGACAGCACACATGAGGACTGAAGCCTACAGTGACATCTGTTTTTATGATCGAGGACACTGCACCACAAAACATTTTCCGGTTTGGAAATCAACTTCATATAAAACCTGCAGTGTTTAATTTCCAAGCATGCTTGGTATTTAGTTTCATTAACACAACCCATGGAAGTGATGAAAGGCTGAGTTGACCCTGCCCAGCTTGAACAAAAGATCTGTCACTTGTGACCACAAAGTGCTATCAGTATACTATCAGGCTTAACAAATACTTTTAGAAAATAATTATTTTTTATTATATTTAACATTCAACAGTACACAAAATTAAGAAAAATATTGAAAAATCTAGTTGCTTTATTAATCAATAATTGTGAAGCATATGAATTTTAAGTTATAAACTAATGAACAAGAATTTTTTTGTAATCAGAAATAAATAATAAAAAGGATTCAATATCAAATAATTATGTGGTGAAGTTTCCATAGCAAAACACCAATTCTTTCTTTTTTTTAAAAAAAATGGGGGAAAATGTGCAAAGCATTTTATATATATATATATATATATATATATATATATATATATATATATATATAACTACAAAAATAAAAAAAAATTTCTCAGAATTAAAAATAGTAAAGTAAATGTCAACATGCATTTGAAATTTTTGCTTTTATCTTGACCACGAATACTAAAATTCATTTTTATCATTTCTTTAATTTCATGAAATATTAAAATGACAAAGTACTAAGATTTACTAGCATTACCATGGTTAATTAATAAAATATAAGTAAAAAATAAATTAATATTGCCAATCTAAGATGCTCAAAGTAATGGAAATTTTTAAAAAATCTAGTGCAATTGATAATGGTTCTCAAAAATGCAGTTACAACTATTCCTATCTTTCTTCTATGAGAGAATATAGATTTTTGAAGATAGTTCATTGACATAAAATACATGCCAGATAATATTTCAGCGTTGTTTCTTTCAACATGGTCAGCAAATATTCAATATTATTATTTTAAATCAAAATATTTTATTGTTATGATCGTAGTATTTTTTAATGTTTACTTTAAAAAAATACTATTATATTTCAAATTATTTAATTATCGGGTACCAAATGATTTTTTATAAGTGCATTGTATGTATCTTAGTGTTATATTCGAAAGACTATCATAGATGCCAGTCTACGACTAACATTCATATTCTATTTGTCCCACTAAATTTAAAAGTTCTGACTAGATGATCAATGGATTGATGATGCTTAATTTGTTTGAATGCGAACTCAGATTTTAATGCTGTTCTTTTACACAAATTATCTGCTAAAATGTTTTTTATTTAATGAGATAACAGTAAATTATGAAAATTTTTAATATTTCAGAATTCAAGACTATTAAATTTAACAGTAATTGAATAATATATAGTTACAAGCAAGCAATAAAAATATTTCATAACAACACTGTACAAAAAACAATGGACATTTTTGCAGTAAAAATATTGATATAAAACACAAAATGTTAAATCGACCAACTTCTTAAATACTGAATAAACACAAAAATGATAATATTTAAATCTTCTGCATATTGATAAAATTTATTTTCATAAACATTAATTATTCAGTTTGAAGGAAACTTATGGAAAGAAATATTTATAGTTCATAAAATTATTTCCTTTAGCTGAAATATTGCAGTGATGATAAAAAAGACAAAAATAAAATTTAATAAGCCTTTTAAATAATTATTTATGGACTGATTCCCTTTTAGCATTAATTCCTCATAATACCTATCCTGAAATAATAACAATTAACATCTTTTTTAAAACACTAACAAAATTCATAAATTCATTGTTTTATAAAATTTAGTCAAGACAAGAACATTAAGATACTCATATCTTATGAAAAGGAATACATAGAAAAACAAGATCTACATTTGCTTTATTTTAAATTCCTAACTTAACTTTAACAAAATATAAAGTTTAATAGGACAACAATAAAAATATGAAGGATATTTGGAACTAAATTAATGAATATTTTAAATATCTTTTCGTCTAAAGAAATCCTTTTTTTTAAAATTAAAACAAAGCAAATGTTAAATAAAAATTATAATTACAATATTGCAACAAAATATTAATTAATAACTCTTTTGTGTTAAGTCTTACTAAGTTTAAAATTTTAAAATAAAAATGTCAGTAAAATAAAACCAAATAATGGAAGGCATTTTAAATTATTAAATTAAAAAGTATAATCTAAAAGTTAAGTAATTAAGTTTTTCATTCCATTGATCAAACATTAAAATTATTAATTTTGCTCAGAATAAAATACACATAAAAAAATGGACATAAAATAAAAAAAAATAAAAATAAAATAAAAAAAAAAAAACATTTCAGAAAGAAAGATTATTTTTGTTATGATTAGAATTGAAGTTACATCAATGAATCAATAATGATTCTTTAACAACAAAATATGAGTAGACAATACTATTCATGTCTTCTTTTTATTTTTTTATCATCACAATTTATTAAGTAATAATAAATTTTAATACCATAATTAATTTTTCTCAAAATAATTATTTATAATGTGATAACTTATGATACTTCAATATGATAATTTAATGATATTAAAATTAATTTACCTTCTCATTTACTGAGTAATTGCATTCCATATGTAATATAAATTTTATTGTAAAGTTTCATTATTTATTAATTATAATCATTTATTAAAAACATTTCCTACAGAAAAAAAAAGGAATTATACAGCTTGGTCTCAATATAACACAGAATCATGTAAGCTGAGTATTTTCTATTAAAAAATTTAGTTTTACAAACTCCTATAAATATAATGATCTAAACAAATATTAGGACCACTATAACAATTTGAAAAATGATATAAAATTTACATAAAAAAGAGCAAACTGAAAGTGCATAACCAAGGCTTATTTTAATGTAATAAATTTAAAATGTCTCTTTTACCTGTGTATTCCATGTCCACAGTAACTTCTAACTACAGAAAATCCATGAGCTTGAACATATTTTTGAATGACATTTCCAATTTCTCTATACTTTTCTCCTGGTTTCACTGCGCAATTAAAAATTCATTTTATTTCAACATTATGAATGAAATACTAGAATAATGAATAAAAAAAATTGTCTACATTTGAATTATCTTATTTCAAACTTTTATATACAAATTAATTAAAAAAAAAAGTTTAAAACGAAATTCTAAAAAATTTAACTATGTAAAGTTTTCTATTTACTTGATACTTTTTTATTTATTAGAAGGGAAATTTCAAAATAATCTATGGGCTTCACTTTCTTTTTATACTTATGTTTCAACTACTGGAATGTGTAAAAACTAGTCCTGCTTAAAATGATATTAACTATAAAGATTATGTATCTAAGACTTACAAACAAAAAGCTTTAAAACATTCAAAATTTTAATACAAAACATTCAAAACTTTAAAAAAAAAAAAAAAAAAAGAGAGAGAGAGAGAGATTTTTTTTTTTTTTTTTAAATAAATGAAAAAGTTTAACCCATGGAAATTAATTTTGAGACAATCATCCATGTCTATTATCATTTAATGTAAAGATTTAAATGCTAATGTTACATCAAACCAAAAGTCAAACAGAAAATTTCAGAGTATATGCTGAATAAGATATTTGATCTATTTAGATTTACTTGTGTAAAAAATAATAAGTAGCTCTAAAAAATGTCTAGAATATATTATAAATCTGGACATTTCTCATGAAATAAATGTTTTTTTTTATTCAGTTTGCATAACTTTAACACTCTTCATAAAAATAGAAATTTCTAACAATAAAAATATTTTAGTAGATTGATAAATAAATAAAAAAAAAGGGAAACATTTTTACTAATTTTAAGCAAACTTCAAGACTTAATCTCTAAACTCCAGCTTTTACAAGTCATGAATTTGCATAACTATCTATGCAAAAAACTTCAAAGAATTCAAACAGGGATATTTAAATGTCTGCACTTTTCAGCTATATACTAAGTTGTGTTGCAAATAGTATTAAAACTTTTGAAATACATTAATATTAGAAAGAAGCATTTTTACTATATTATACAAAGGAAAAGGAAAAATATCAATTTAAATAATATTTTTATAGTAACGCTAAAATAAGTTGAACTGAGAAAAAATTTAATTAAAATTAATTTATTAAAATTAAAGATAAATAACATGATTTGAATCACAAATAATCTTTTCTTCAGGAAATATTTTAAATGTTTGTTTTGCAACATTTGAAGGCTAAAAAATTTGGTTTATTTTAAGGCAAAATTGAATTTTTAATGAAATTAAGTATTAGGATAAAGTAATTACAAAGATTATTACTTTATCCTAATATTTAGTTGCAGTAATTAAGCATTATTTTTAATGCAATTAAGTATTAAAAATTCATTTTATTTCTATTTTATGTATATTTGCTAGAATATACATGAATAAAAAAAATTTGAAATGACTGAATTAAAAAAAAAATTCATCTATCCCCATACTGATATGCATATGTAATGATTAAAATTATTTTTTTAATTCAAAACATTTTTTATAGTAGTGTTTTATAATCCACAATTTTAATATCTTTATGTTATAAATAATATTTATAATGCTATAATTTAATATACTTTTTTATGTATATTTCTGCAGATAATTAAATTGATTTCTATTTTTAAGTTTGACTTGGTTTGTTTGTCCCTCAAAGGTCATTTTACAAAATACAATACAGTTTAAAGTGGACTCTGAACCACTACAAACATCCAAACCTGAGGTAAGATTTAGATACACATACAGATGTACTAAAAGCAAGATTGAGTCCTTCAGCTGCCACTTGATTTTTCACCAGATCAAAAATAATGATATGTAAAAAATAATTTTAACATATCATTTTGAGCCTGGTAGTCTCAATAAGCTATAAAACAGTACTTTTCTTAAGTACAAATTAAAGTGTGTTCGCTTTTGAATTTTTAACCCATCCCATTAAAAAAACATCATTTCCATATTTTTCTCATGGCTTCTACCAGTACCATTTATTTTAAATTTCAAAAAAATAAATAAATAAATACACTTAGATTAAAGAAAAATCATAAAATTAACGATAACTCTCTCAAAAGTAAGTCGATCTCAATGAAATTTAAATATGTTGGTGAGTTAAAAGGAGATAAAAAAAATAAATATGATATTATGTAAAATACTGGTGCTGTCATCAGAATACGTCATTTGTGAAGATGCATCAGAGCAAGTCGGTGATTGTCATCAAGTGTTTGAGATTAGAACTCTGGTAAAATTAAAACAATAGTTTCCAGGTATCACTTAATCAAGCAATTTTGAAGGCAAGCTATTGTGAGAACTGGACAAAGTCAGAAGTGACTAGATAGCTGAATGCGATCTAGTCATTTCAGACTTTGTCCTTAATAAAAATGTGATAAAATGTATACTTTGTACACATTTTATCCACCTGTGATTCATAGATTCTGGCAACAATTTTTAACCATGGATTTGGCATCAAGGAGATACAACCAAAGAAGCCATGCTCTAACATGAGTGCAGATGATTGCTATTTGTCATTATAAGCCCAAAGGACTGCATCTCCAGTTGAACTCAGATATTTCCTCACTCACTGCAATCTCCTGAAGGCAAATTTCCAGATAAACCATGCATCAAGGGCTTCACAAATGTTGTCTTTATGCAAGGCGACCAGTCATTTGTGTGCCAATTATGCCACATCATAGGTGAGAGCATTTGCAATAGGCATATCAACATGTGCACTGGACATGTGATCAATGGAGAGCTGTTTTCTCTATGATCTTAGGTTTAGCATGTAAGAGATAGTAGGCACATTTTCATTTGAAGAGAATGTGGTACTCATTTTTATCCATTAAACATCCATGAAAGAGATGCAAATCAGGCAGTGTCTGTGTTTGAATTGGTATCTTTTTCGGTGAATGCACAAATCTCCATGTCTTTTCTCATGGAAATGTTAATGCTCACAGCTATAGAGAGGACACTCTAAATGCTTATGAGTACCTTTATGTTGTGGCAATAGATGATGCTTGCTACAAGATGATAACATAAGACCACACAAGGCTTGCATCGTGGATGCTTATTTTGAGCAAGAAACAAATGAACCTATGTTGCGGCCATGTTGGGTTAAACATGTTTGGGATGCACTGGAAGGACTTGTAGCTGCTTTCAATTTCTCTCCAGGAATGCTAGCCACACTTTCAACTGCTTGGAAGAGCAATGGCTCACACTTCCTACACAATAAATAGACTGAATAATAATGAGCATTACATATTGCTGAATGTGCTGTATTATTTATTGAGGGGATCATATTCCATATTAACGGTACTTTTCCTATACCAAACTTAAACATGCCATTTGTTCATTGTGTACATGTGCTAATTTTTATAAGACCATAATTGTTAGGTGATTTCTTTTTTATGCTATTTTGTACCTTTTAATGTTTTGTATAATGTGTATAAGTTTCATTAAATTCTACTCATTTTTGTGATTTTTCCTTAATTTATAATGATTAATGAACAGTAATTTTTTAATTAAAAAAATTTCAAAAAACAGAAATCCATCCCCAAGACAAGAAAGCAGCTTTCACACAACATTCAGTTAACAGAAAAAAAAAATAATTAATGATAACAAAAAAGCAACCTTTTAAAAATCTACAATAAGGAATAGATTGAATCAAGGTTTCATGCAAAAACAATATTTTAAGGCATTGGCATCTTCTATAAAAATATTTCAAATAATGTGTATATTTTTTATGCATTAAAATTCATATAAGAATGTTATATAAAATATAAATTTAAGAATTAATCTATGTAGATACTTTTTCTTGCTGTTTAAACACATCAATTTTTATAAGATTGGCAAATGAAATAGGAATTATTTTACACATGTTAATTAAATATGTATTTTAAGCTAAAAAATTAATTAAATAAAAAATGGAATAACCACTTACCGATTTCAATAGCTTTCATAAGACACTCATGTGTGACACGAACTAGCTTCTTACCAGCTTCATCTACATTACCAACTAAAAATGTTTCATTCAAATCACCATGAAAACCTCCATGATAAACAGTTATGTCAACTAAAAATAACAATAAAATTATTTAAATATGAATACTTGAATTAATATAAATGATTCAGTAATTTATTTTGATAATTTAAATATTTAGAAGTGAATATTGAATCTTTAGACACTGATTAAGTTTTAAAAGATTGCTTGAAATTATATACATCAATAAATTTAACTACATTTGAAACTAACAGACGACATGGCTATTAATATTTGTGGATGTTCATTTCTAGAAGTGAGCTGGACGAGTCATATAATTTGATACAGAATCACAAGTTATGGAGTATGGAGCAACTTTGAAAACAATTCGAAATGAAAAACCTCAAACTTGAAATAAATAGTTAGAAAAATTTTATCATCCACTAGGAAACAGTTGTAGAACAATTATTATGGAATGTGGGCATTAATTGAGTACTTTGTGAGAAATCAGTTTATCAAATCAAGGGAATTCAATTTATGATATTCTACATGGATAGAAATCCATTGTAACTAATATACAAAAATTTTGAGATAGAAAAAAAAATGCTGCAAAATTAAGGGACAGTTTGAAAAATTAAACAAGACACTTATAAAATCCATGATGAAAGTGAAAGATAGAATTGGCTACAAACTTAAAAGCTGAAAAGAATGTCACATAGTATACTAGATTCAGAACTTTTTGCAAATCAAAAATTCTCATCATGAAAGTTCATGCACCATAAGCCAAGTATCACATAGGGCAATATAAGGCATACATATACCACAATACACAGCACTGTCATTAGAATGCAATAAAAAATTCTAATCAACAATTTTTCAGATGACAATTTGAAAAATGACCTTACAAAATTTTGATGATTCCATTCCATAGTTGCTATACTTTCCCTAGCACTAAAAGTGAAATCCAGGCTCTTTCACATTTCCTATATTTATTATGACATTAATTCACATCTCTTTCAAATATTCATTCTTAATGCAATTTATTTCTATGAATATGAAAAACAGGTTTGTTTCAATGAATTCCAAAACTGACATTGTGTTTTTAATCCAAATCCCATAAACAAATTATACAAAATCTTCCATTTTTATCCCAACAAATGCTAAAATATTTTTTGGAACACTACCAACTGAAAAGAAAAACTTAGTTTCAAATTTTCTGAGGTGACATCACACTCAGACTTGATTGTATAATCGAGAATAAAAAACCTTACATTGTATATCGAATAAATTTTGAAAATAGCTTGTTTCAAACAGTCTATTCAACTGGATTTTTATATTGATTGGAAGAAAATTTTAAACTTGATTAAAAATCTCTTTTAAAAAATTTTATTTCCTGATATTTTTAAAATAAGGGAAAGGGCAAGAAAATGGTACCCTTGATATATGTTTGATGAGTGCTTATAATTTGATGCTAACTATTAAATATAAAAGAAAAACAAAAAATATAACTGTTTTTTACAATCCATTTTGATCTCCTTAATTACTAAGACTAAAAAACCAGAATTTTCAGTTATGTGTATAAATAGCATTGCTTTTACAATTAAGATAATAAATTAGAAAGTATCCATCACTTGCAGAAGAATGAGTACTTCCAGCATACATCAAAGTGGTTGTATAAGGTCACAGTTTGATGTCTGAATCGTTAAAAAAGGATTAACTTAACCAGAGCGTTGATCATAACTCTATTAAAGTCAGATAAAATTAGAAAAGAAAATGTGTTTTTTGTCCCAAACTTGCCTCAATTGGCATTAATACATGGAAATCAATTGTTTAGTTTGTAATCATTTATCAAAGATGATGAGTCACTTTCTCTATAGAGACATCATAAAAACTACCATCTATATTAAAAAAGCATTCTAATAAATTTATCTATCGACACACTGTAATTAGAAATCAGAGTCTATGGATCTTTTTTGTTATATTAAATTACAAAACATATTTTTAATTATTATTTAACATCATGTTAAGTAAAAAAGTGTATCAAGTTGAATTTATCTTAAGGTAAACAATTTATTCTTGACATTTTTAGTATACATTAACACAAAAAATTTACTATTTAAAATATCTCCATCTTCTAAAGGTCGCAAATCTGGAATACCATGACAGATAACTTCATTGACAGATCTGTAAAGTAAAAAAAAAGAAAAATGTTACAGAAAATTTGATGCTACTTGCAATTAAGATTCATTAACTAATTGCAATTAAGATCCAAGTAAAAATTTTCATTTTCTGCTTGGATCTCAACTAATTTTTATTTTTCTGATGCTTTATTTATAACGGATAAAGCATAAGAAAAACAATATCAAAAATTTTGTCCTGATGAAATTTTTGTAAATGAAAGTATAACCAAATTTGACAATTTCAATTTAATACAAAAAAAAAAAAAAAAAAGTATTTTTCCAAAACTACACATTAATTACTAATTTTAATAAATAAATAGCACTTACTGGGGAAATAACTTTTGAAATAAAAGTGATGCATAAAATGTCTTATAAAAAATTTTAAGAATTTAAAACTTCTTTTAAAAAATCAAAAGATGAAAAGCTAAACAATTCCATTTGAATATTATGAAAATATTATTTATGAATAATTTTAAAACATTTATATTTTTGAATTCATTTTTATATTTGTATATGTTAAAAATATTAACTCAACATTTATTGTCTTAAGAAATAATTAAATGACAAATATATTTTTATTTATGTGAATGTTATAAAATATTAAAGTTAAAAATAACATTAATATTTTACAACATTCATTTATGTTAACATTTTTTTTTTTTTTGCCAATTAAATATAAATTACTTTTTTATGAATTTTGTATATTAAAAATATTTTTAGAATCTTTTTTAGTCTGTAAATTAAAATCAATTTTATAAAAAATGTTTTAATTTTAATTGATTATTCTTTAAATCTCATTCATTTAATAATAACAAAGTATGAAATTAATGTACATACGTGCAGCAAGACTTGGGAAAACAATAATAATTCAGTGGTGAAGGATAACAATTTCTGTCAATGCATGCCTGAAATTAATTTTTTTAAGATGAAATCATGTGTATGGTATCTATTATAAAACATTCAAATTTAAGTTATTTCAATTAAAAACAATTTCACAATTGTAATTATAGCAAGTAGATTTTGTTTCTCCAACAAAATCTAACTAATAATATTTTTTTAAATTTGGAAGCTTTCATATTGTTTAAATATATTATCTTTTAAATAAAGAAATCTATGTATCGAAAAAAATTTCTTCAGATGAAATAATTTAATTTTGCAAAAACTAGTTCAATTACAAACAATAAAATAATTATTAACGATTGCTAAAACTAATTTTAATGAATCTTTGAGATAACTAATGTTAAATCACAAAATTTGTACAGCAAAAAATTCTTACCTTTATTTAAATAATATTTAAAGAATAAATTAAGTAAAGATGAACATAATCTTTTATTATGAGACTGTTGAGATTTTATCCCAGAATTTTAATTTTCAAATGAAATGCTTAAAACATAAAATTTATTACAACTATTTTTATGGTTTTAAAAGATTACTAAATACAATTTTCAGAAATTTAACAATAAAATATGATTGAATTATAATTTGAAGAAATCTTTCTAAAGCAAGTTTGTAGGATTCTGAACAGGATTCCAATTTTATATAACATATTATACAAGATATTTAAAGAGTAAAATCTATTTAATTTTTTACACCTCCATTGCTAATGAACAATTCTCAAGCATCTGATATGAATAACTAATTACATAAACCATTTTTAAAACTAAAATTAGAAAA
Organism: Latrodectus geometricus; assembly: GCA_026290005.1. Taxonomy (NCBI): domain Eukaryota; kingdom Metazoa; phylum Arthropoda; class Arachnida; order Araneae; family Theridiidae; genus Latrodectus; species Latrodectus geometricus. The sequence goes on along the minus strand of JAPDSC010157056.1, from coordinate 53,565 downwards.
TTTAAAAAATTATATTTATTAGTTTAAAGATTCATAAAAAATAAAACGAAGCAAAATTTTTCATGAAGAGACAGGAAAATAAAATTTGATTTATGTGAAAAGGTTTAAAAATTTTTTTACATCTTTAAATATATAGTAAAATCATTCAAGAAAGTTTCTAAAATACATTATATATTAAACTTAACAGAGTAAAATATCTAATGAATTACAAGTTTAATTTTTAAAGATTAATACATTTTAAATATGTATTTAATGTTGCTTAAAAAATACAGCATTCAGATACCACTTCCTTACTGTTGTTTTAACATAAAATTTTAACATCTTAGTTTTTGTTTTTTAATTTATATTATGTTATTTTAAAACATTATTGTATCCTAAATCATAAGTCTTATTAAAAGAAATAATAATGTAATATGCTATTAATATCAAAATGTTTAATAAAATTTTGTACAATCGACAAGCATGAGATAATTATTAAAAGTTCTTAAGTAAAACTGAAAAATATAAATCATACTTCATTTGACTCAATAGAATTTTTTGTATGACATTCTCAATAATAAAACTTATTATTGAGAATGTTAATTATTATCAATCATTTATTGAGGAGATATTACAGATAATCATATATTTAAAGTGATATGCTAAATGCAGTATATATTAATCAAGTTTCATTTGGTAACAAAATTTTAAAGGAATATGCAAGTAAAACAGGTTTTAGATTTTGATCTTAATACTAGATAATAAAAGCACAATACACAAAGTTCATAGTAAACCAATAACTTTACTACCATTTATGAAGAAATATCTATGTCAATGCATCAATTCCAACAATACAATTTTATACATAAAATTTCATATCAAATAGCACTTACTTCATGAACAATACGATCAAGTTCATCAGTAGTGACACCAACAGCAACAGCCTTTGCAGCTTCATCCAGTACTTCTCGTGCTAACTACAAGAAAGATAATTTTGATTAACAATTTGTAGTTGAACATTTTTATAGCAATTGCAAAATAATTTTTTTTTATAATTCTTATGTTAATTTTAGTTTAATTTATACTCTCACACTAACCCATTAAAAAAGACTTTAATAAATAAATTGTGCAATATTCTTATGGAAATAAATATAAAAAGTAAATATGAATTATATTTAAGATCAGAAAAAGAGTGCTTAAATTTACAGAAAATAAGTAATATGAAATTATCTGCTGATATTTACAATGTGAAAATTAACTTTTAAAGATATGTAGATTGAAAATGATAGCAGAGAACTTACAATAATTTTCTTTTTACAATTGATGTTAATTTATAAAAATAAATTAAAAATGATTAAAACTTTCCCTAAAAAATCCTATTGTTCCTGTAAATTATTTATTTTTAAAAAAGAATATTCTTTTTTTTATAATTAATTTGAGGTATTATTAGTATATATAATGGTTTGACTGAAAATACTAATTCATATAAATTTTCATTTACATATAAAATTATATAAAATTTAGTCTCAGAAAACTTAATTAATTTCTTATTTAGTTTATTTTCTCATAATTCTATGGAAATCCCATTACAAGCAAAATAGTACAGTATTAGCAAAATAGAAATCTTTAGGGTGCTTGTACTGATAGAGACCAGGCAAAATAATCAGTTGTGAAGGGATAAATAAATTGAAAATAATGCATTGTAAAGTACAATAATGTGCAATCCTTCTCTTAATAATTAAGTTATGATACAAAAATTTAATGTAAGTAAACCTCTCATTCAAAGCTCATTTATGGATTTCAATTTAAATATCAATTGCTATAAATATTTCATTTTTAATATTTAGCAAAGATACATATGATCTAAATATTTCATCCATCATTACTTAAAAGTATTTCATAAGTCTTATCTTTACTTATTCTATTCTGCAAATCATACTATATAGAAATGAAAGGTTTCAATGCTTGAAGAATCTTTAAAATGTAAATGATATGAGTAAAGTTTACAATAATAATTAGTTTACATTAAAGAATTATGCTATCTAGCTCTTGTTAATAAATCATTACTCTTGTTTACACAATTTAATGTTGAAGTTAGTTATAACATTCTTTAATCACTCAATTAATCAGTTAGGTTTACATATTTATTTCGGCACTATTTAAGTTGTGAGTTTAGTACGTTTGTTAAAATTAGAAATTATTATGACTATATATTTTGTCTTTGAAACAAATCATGACTAAAGTTATTTTTATGTCACAATAATCTTACCTTAAAGCTTGCAAGCATGAACAAAAATAATTATTTTTGCTTTTTTTTAATATAAAATGATAAATGTAGTACACGTGATTGATTGTTACATTCGAAACCAAAAAGCAACCATCAACATATTATGTCTAAATAATCTTTCTTAAGAATTAAAAAAAATATTGAATATATTAATGCATTCAAAAACATTGAGGGAAATATTAAGGAACTGTTATTAAATATTTAAATTTAATTATATCACTTTAAATTAATGCCAACAGGATATTAATCACTTTAAATTTAATAAAATTTATTACAGAAATAAAATGCAGCTTAAATTATTGTTTAAAATATGAAAATAGTAATTCACATTTCTTTAAAATATGTATGAAGTTATTTGCATGAAGAAAAATCATATGGTGTACACTTAATAGAGTCAATTTGATAACTGTGTAACAGTTATGCAATAATCTTAAAAGTTAAAGTCACAAATACTTTTCATTATACATATTATCTATAAATTTTTTAAATTAATTTATTGTATATGATGGAGTTTTAAAAGACATCCAGCACAAATTCTTCAATACAAAAATGTTAAATAATTAAAAGTAAAAGTCAATTTTTGACTCAAATAGTTTTGTGATAATCTGAAAGGCATAACAATTATTTTTGCTTAAACTAACCCCCAAATTTTAAAATACATACCTTGTAAATTGCAAAAATTAAATTTTTTAAAATTTTATAACTTCTAAAAGATTTGAAATTTAATAGATTAATGTTCTAATTAATTTTGACATTTATATTTCATGTTGAAGTCAATAGTAATTTTTAAATAAAAATTCATTCCTAATATTAATGAGAATTTAAATGTACACAAATCGTTTATTTTTTACAAATATCAAGGTAATCTTTACAAAGGAAAAAAAGTTAATTCAGATTTTCTGTTTTAGCTCCTAATCTAAGTAATTATTTTTTAGCTCAATAAAATTATAATAATAAAATCACAAAAATAATAATAATTAAAATAAGATTTCATTCAGCTTAAAAATAAAATATAGTTTTGTTTAATTTTTTAGAAAATTTGTTTTTATTGATAATTTTTAATAATTTTAGTTATTTATTTTTAATAATAATAATAAAAAAAAAACTTTAAAATTTTTTTTATAGAGTCAAAAAAGCAGCTGATGTGTACATAAAAATATGAAGTTTATATTGTAACAGAATGCTTGTGTCACAACTAGTTAAAAAAATTTTGATTTGGAGATCTTTCACTGAAAGATCAGCAAAGTTCTGCTTTATTTTCTAGAGTTGAGATGACAGAATGAAAGCTATAATAAATTGAACAGTCATAACTATAAGAGATCACATACAATACATGAAAATCATATAAGAAGTCTCGGATTCAGTTTTCATTTAAAAATGGAATTAATAGTTGATGTTGAAGAATTATGTTATCCAGCTCTTGTTAATAAATCATTATCAATCTTTTTCATGGAATTCATAAGCTTCCATAATTGGAATTTTAACTTCTTTCTATCATTAGTTTTGTAATTTCAATGAAATTTATAAATATTCATCCAGATATCAATAAACATTACAGAGCATTGAAGTAGAAAAAGAGTACAGTAAATTAGGATTTAAGAGAAATATTTATAACTTAACTCAAGATAAACACCTGATACTTAAGTTGGACAAAACTTTTAAAAATTAAACAAAGCTAATATCTTCCTTTATTGGTAATAGCATATATAATGGAATGGAGCTTCTTTATTCCAAAACTCGGGGCAACAGTTTCCATTACATAATAAAATTACTATGTTTATCATGTAATAGAAATTGTTAATCTTTTAGACACTATCAAATAATCTAATTTGAAATTTGTCACTGAAAAAAAATATATAAAAGCAAAATCTCCAGTACAGAAGGAAATATGTCAGCTCATAAAAACTAAAAATAAAGCATTAAATTATTTAAAGTATACAAATTAGAAATATATAGTTAAAAATTATCTCTAATAATATCCTTCAAAATAATAAATCTTGTAAATTTCTATTTACTTTTGAAGCTAAAGTAACACCTTCAATTTCTTCCTCATCTAAAACTTTGATACTAGTCGATCCTTTCAAAGTTGTTTCACATAAAGACACACCTAATAAGAAATAAAGCTTAAAAATAATCTTGGAATGTAAAAATTATTAATAATTCCCTTAAATTTTTAATTAAAAAATTATCATGAGACTATTATACTCAATTATAAAATGGAATAAAAATAAAATAAGCAGTGCTTAAAAATTTAAAAAAAAAATTGTTATAAAGACAACTTAAAAATCAATTTTTCATAAATCATTGAAAATAATAAAATACTTATATTAAGAAGTCTAATGACAAATTTGTTTATAAAATGCAAATAATCTTCAAAAAATTTTCCTTTAAACTTTTTCCAGAAAAAAATTATTTACCTAAACTCATAGAAAATAGTTTATCATTAAATGATGTATTGGATATATATATATATATATATATATATATTTATTTATTTATTAAACATAATTTAGAAAAAGAAATCTTTAAGTATACCTTGTGGGTGATCAGCATAATCAGGTCGTTGTATAGTATCAGGAACTTCTCTTTTGGGAGTCTGAAATAAAAATCAATAAAAAAATTGAATTTTACAACTATGAAATTTAGTTAAAATTGTGATTTTCTTACTTACAAGGGGATAAGGCCTAAGTTTGCCAGTAAATTCATAATCAGGCCAAGGATTATAAGGTTTATTGCCAGCACTTCCTGCAAATCAAACAAATTTTATTTTTAATATGCTTATCAAGTAATTGCAAAATCCTTCAAAAAAATTATAATAAAAGCAAATTTTTGATTAAAAATATATTAAAAAATTGATCAATAATTGTTATTTTTTTTAACAGATAAATCATTAAATTTGTTCTTAAAGTAGAATATATATTCACTGAATTTAGTTATTAATTTATACACATTTTCAAAACAATGATATTTCTATATAAAAATACTTTTAGTAAACATGGATGACAAAATCACTTATCTATTTTAAATACTGTTACAAAGCATTATTAGAACTATGTCAATAAGAACATTGTGTCACCTTAAACTAAGAAAGATTCATATTAAAATACTAATAATTCAATAAATAATTTATAGTATTAACTAATTTTTTAAATAATCTTACAGTATTTTTTAATCTAGATAAAATATTCTTAATAATTATTTTTACAAGTTTTCATTCTATGCATTTAAATTTATAGCTAAAAATTATCAAGATTTCATTTAGAAAACTTAGATGTTAATACTTATGTAAATTTCCTCTAAAGTAAAAACAGAAATCTTTTTGCCTTTTTAAAGGCAATTGGATTTCCGCAATTTATTTACATTTTATGAATTTTATTTTACATTTACAATTATACTGATTTAGATTTTAATGGATTTATATGCAATTATTTTTTGTTTTTTAACCTTTTATTGTTGAGTGTGGGTTTTGCTTATAAAGGTTTTTTTTAAAAAAAAATTTAATTTTTTGGTACAGCTTGTTCTTTTTGGACCTTACGCCACAAAACCCAACCAACTAACCAACCTCTAAAGCAAAAATATTCGATAATCATTAGAAACACTTGACCTTATCTAGCAAAAAAAAAAAAAAAAATCTTTTTCCAACAGTCATTAAAAATGATAGAAATAAAAGATCACACAATGTTCTAATATACATTTTTAGATGTAACAATATTTATTTCATTGATTTTTAAAAAAATCAAATATTTAATTTTTGACACCCTTACATAAATAACTATTCATATTTTTCTTTTAGCTATTCCCAATAATATTTATTTTATAATGCTCAAAAAAGAAAAAAATTAATATACACAATTATTATTTAAAAAAAAAACAATATATAAGAATAACATATTTTTTATAAGTGTAATGTTGATTTAGAATCAACAGAAATGAAATCACCAAAACAAAGCAAGTGTGATTTCAACTTCATACTCTATGAATTTTTGGAAAAAGATGCTTATTTAAAAATAATAATTTAAAAACTTTAAAGTTGTCATCATTGCTAATTTAATCATGATAAAGTATAAAATTACAAATTTTTAAATTGTTGGGAAAATAACTGTGGAATGTAAATTATATTTTAAAACAAAAATTTTTAGATTGAAAAATTTAATTCTAGAGTTTCCAAAAATGGAAATCTATCTTAGGAATGGAAAAATAACACACATGTATTTTGTTATTTGTTCAATACCTTGTATGTTTCATATACATATGTATCACTATTCCATTATCAGATAACAATTTTTGTTCTTATATTAATATAAAAGTATCTCTTAAAAAACATTGATTACTTTTAAAAAGTAATCAATTAAAAAAGTAATCAACCTAGTAAAAAAGTGTCATAAGTTTCCATATTGCTTTCTTAACAAATATATTTGTTTTTGAAAGGAAAATATTATTTTAAAATGGAAGAAATGATATTCGAAGATAATTATATAAAATTTTTAATTATTTAAATACAATACTTACTAGCTTTTTTATGAACTTCCTTGTGAGAATTCCAGTTGCCTTTAAAACAATCCTTAAAAATAAAATTAAATTATTTGAAGTATACGTCAAATTCTAGTATTTTTATGAAATATATAAATTTTGAATAATTCTAAAAATGAAACTTTCAATTTATTGTAAAAGCAATTAAACATGAGCTTGGAAATTTTATGAATTATGTACTGAATATGAAGAATACAAATACTAAAATATGAATGGATATTTTGCAAAATTTCATCGAGTGTATACATCATATTAAAACACAAAACATTTTATACATAATTATGTTTTCCTATGGCTTGTTTTGTTATGTTACATAATTATGTTTTCCTAAAAGGCATATTTGTATCATTTCTTGAAAAAACACATAACAAACATTTGTTTTAAAGATTGGAAGAAATTTAAGCACATACTTTTAAGTTTTATTATTGTATGACTAGTTACATACAATCTGAAATTAATGTTCCAAATTGTGATCAAACATTTATTATCAATTCCTTATGTGTTTTCATTCATTCTTTTATTATTGATCAAAATTATTTGAAGATAATTCATGAACATGAAATATGTAAGTCAAAAAACGACTGATTAGTTACATACAATCTGAAATTAATGGACCAAATTGTGATAAAACATTTATTATCAATTCATTATGTATTTTCATTCATTCTTTTATTATTGATCAAAATAATTAGAAGACAATTCATGAACATGAGATATGTAAGTCAAAAAACTTCACAAATTTTAATTTTTTTTTTATAATAAACAGAAATGGGAAGGTAATATAAGTAAAAATGAAAAATACTTATTAAATTTTCATCATGTCTATAAGATAACAAGAATTCGTTTGTGTAATATTTTCCAAGCAAAAAATTTAATTCTTATCATAGAAATAAGTAGCATAAGCAATTATAAGGACTCAAATGCACTATTAATTTTACAATTATATATTTTTCAAAATATTGTACAAAATCACGTGATTTTTTTTCTCTTCAATTCAATAGTAAATTATAAAAAAAAAAGAAAATACAGTTCTGTAGAAAGAGAAGACATAATATAGAATAAATTTCAATAGATTTGTAAACAATGTAATTGTTTTTCCTTACTTTTCAAGAAAAAAATTGAAAATAAAAACAGTGAAGATTAAAAAGTTTGATTATAACATGAATATCTTACAAAAGATTTTAAAAAAAATAAAATATTTTTCAAAGAAAATCAATAATAAATTAGTTAGTAGCAATACAATATAACAGAAAAAATATAAATTAACTAATTATAAACACAATTATTTAACTTTTGGTTTTTATTACTTATGAGATTAATTCATTGGAAAAAGAGTATTTATTTTAATTCATAAATTATATTTTGAGTTCATATTAATTTAGGAAATTATTAAATGAGTTGATACTCATTTATGAAAAGAATATATTTTAAAAAGATTTCGCTAACAACTTTAAAAAATACAATAAAGTAACTAAATGTTAAATCATTGCAAAACTATTTTTAGTTAAACAATTCGAGGCTAAATCCTAGGAGCCTCTAGGTGCCAAACTGATTGATTTCATCAGAATTTTTTCTAGTGTTTGTATGGAATAACTTGGGTTTTATGACATAACATGATTGTATACAAGCACAAAATTTGTTTGGTTTGCTAATAACTCTTGAGGCATTTGATTAGTTATTTGTTTTCATTTGATTACAATTTATGCTTGTGAAAAGGTCAATTTCATATTAGTTCATATTTTGAAATTAATTTTGATATTTAAATTTGATTAAGTTATTGAATTTAATCATAAATGATAAATTATCAACTATTAGATGAACTTTTTAAATTTTATTAAGAGAAATTTGTTTTTTCATTATGAAACTTGGGTTATAGTATTTGTGTCTAGCTAGTGATAGAAAAGTATTAATGGTAATAAATCAAATTTTGTATTTTTTTTTTTTTTTTTTTTTTAATTTTCCAAGTGATGATTAGGTAAGTAATAATTTATCTAGTTCATTAAGTACAATGTAAATTGTTTGCCATGAATTTAAGTTTACCATGAACTGTAATCTTAAAACTTGACTTTTTATCAGAATGTTAATAATATAATTAGATACTAAAGTTTTTTTTCACAAAAATGTATGTTATTTATGTTTTTTATTTAGCTTTATTTTCCAGTTCTCTCCAGGGTTAAATTGCATTTTTGTTGATATTTTTAAAGGTGGATGTTACTGCCTGGTTAAATCAAATTAGAGCTTTCATTAAAATGCATTTCATTTAGATCTGATCTATATGGAGGATAGGTATCTGCCTGTAACCATGATCCTGTTGAGGGCCAAGAAACCTATCATAAATCACAAAGTCCCTTTTCTCAAGTTGGTTGGGTTTTATGGCGCAAGGTCCAATAAGGGCATGCTGCACCCTGCACTAAGCCCCTTTCCCTAAAGATACCATAATGATCCTACTGTACCATGGGATTCTGCTAAGTCTAATGATCCCTAGTCAGCTGAGTTAATTGATTTCTGTTTCTATCGCCTCTCCTGAGCCAGAGGGACTTGCCCATTTCTCTGATGGATCGGGGCAATTTGTCAACGTGTGCTGTCTAACCATGTAAAGTATCTATGCAATTGATATAAAAATTTAACCTACAATCCAGGCAAAGCAGTTCCTATTCAGCAAGCTAGAATGCAGTGAATGGAAAATGAATTTTTTTGACATGAAAATATATATTCACACAAAATGATATTAGCAAAATGTTAAAAAAAATAAAAAAAATTTGATAAAGTTAATTTGAATTTTTTTCAGATATTGAGGCCAAATTACTAACAAAACTAAATATTTAAAATTGTGTCATACATCTTCAAATCAACAGCAACAATGTGAAAAACAAAACATAATAAATAACAAATTACTATAATGTCTTCTTCCTTGGCACTACAACACAGAGTGGGTTTTCAGTTTGCTGCATAACAGACAGCTCTATCTCTCACTTTAATTCTCAAGTTAGAAACTTTTAAAGTCTTATTCAAGACATCAAATTATTTTTTGCTTGATCTATAGCAACTGGGATTAAAATGCAAGATCTTAACCACTCGGTTATCAGGTGAACTCTTAATGCACCCAAGCAATTGAAATCTTTTGTTTATTTTTATGATTGACAGAAGTTTCAATTTATAATTAGTTCTGATTCTCCAACATTCATTACTAGGATTAATTATAAAATATAACTGATAGTGTCATTGTCGCAACATTATACTTTCTTGTACTTAGACTTAGGTTGAGCTCTACAAATTATGGGAAAACAACTGTGTAGGGGAATCGTCACAATTTAAAAGCAGCAACCAAGCAGAAGACTCCCAATACTTAACCTGACATTTCTAGATGTATTATTTCACCTAGAGAATATTTTGATCATGATCTATTGAACATGCTCTAGCCACCTTTACAGAACACATCAGATTTTCAGCTAAGCAAGGCTTTAAATTCAATATCTTCGATGATATCATTTAATAAGAGCACCATAACCAACCAAGCAACTAGGGACTTAAATTTTTAAAAAAATGGCTAATGGCAGAAGTTATACAAAGTTAGGTAGCTTTGTGTAATAACGTGAAAAAAATTAGATAATTGGTTTCAAAAGGTAAAACTTGCACACATGTATCATTATAAATTTTCATATGAAGCTTTATACAAAGGCATATAAATTACAATGCAATGAAAACATATTTCTACATTTTTTTTTTATCAAATTTATGGAATTTTCCTATTTGATTAGTTACAAGAACATAAAATATAGGAGATTTATAAGATAAAATGATAGGATTAAAAATTTATGCTATAGGCTACGAATTTGACTAAAATGTTGGATTTAAAAATGCATATTATAAAAAGTTGTAAATTATTATGAAATTTTGTTTTTAAGCCATATTTAATGGATTTTTCCTTTTAAATAAATAAATACATCATTCATGGAAGAGATGTAATATTGGTCAATGTGCATTAAATATATATATAGTTAAGATCCAAGCAAAAGAGAACTAAAAAAATGACCATTTTACAAAGTATTAATTATGTTTTCAGATAATTGTATTAAAAGAACATATTAGCTAAGCTAATAAAAAGCAAAGAATTTGCTTCCTTATTAAAATACTAAATTTAAAACTAAAAGTATCGGTGTACACAAAGGAATATTCTACTGCAGGTGTTAGTGTTACTATATGGTGACAGGATGATAATCAAAAACATTAAAAGAATTTGTGAGTTCAAAAAATTTTATATATCTCATCAGATATAAAAAGGAATCGGGTTAAACTTTCACTTAATAACCTTTATAAATATTTGCAAAATTAAACAGTTAGTACTTAGATTACAAAATTTTATTTCCTCCATAAGATGTTGCAAGTTTCTTTTGAAATTTAAAGACATTATTTATATAAACTTATATACTTCAATAGTAATTGTTCTCTTTAAAGATGAATACTTATTTTCCATATATTTTTAACAACTTATTTGTCAATAATATAAGTAAAATATTTCTGGATATTTAAATATAAAAATTATGGCACCATGTTTTTAATCAGCTTTAAAAGCATTATAATTAATATTTGTGTATCAACAAAAACCTTTTATATAGAGTAACACATGT
>JAPDSC010157056.1:14928-37141 GCA_026290005.1 Latrodectus geometricus | reverse complement strand
TTTTTTTTTTTTTTTTTTTTTTTTTTTTTTTTTTTTTTTTTGATGTAGTGAAATATTTTGCTATTGTTTTTTTCCCAAAAAGTATTTCAATCTCATTTTTCAGATAGAAAACTATTAATAAATAACATATTGACATCTGAAAGTTCTTTTAAATTCATATCCATTATGTTTCTTAATCATTTAATTAACTGATACTTGTTATGGTTTGAGTCCATATATGAGAGGTAGTGGATTTTTTTTTTTAATTGAGATTCACGTATATTAAGTCAGAATAATATATATATATATATATATGAATAAATGTTCTTGTCTTTTCTTTAGTTTCGTTAGTAATAAAAGCTCATGTTAAAATGACCTAGATATCTATTTTTCTGCAACATCTTTCCAACATAGATTGAAAAGTGCTTTGGCCCAGTAATCGCACAATTTCTTTAAGCGATACCATGCTATTATCACTCCAATGTGGTGATTCTCACTCTTTTTTTGTCACGACCACTTTTAACGACTTTAAAATTTGGCGGCACATAAAGATAAGCTTAGAAGTTGTTTACTTACCGATAATGTACTGTGTAAAGTAGTTTATAATAATAACTTTGAATGCCCTACAAAAGCAACAGTACGTTTATTAAGGGGTTTATTATGTTATAAGGATACTTTTAATGAGAAATTGGAGCTTGATGTTTTTTGATAATTTTTATATTTGGTCGTAAAAATGACAATGCTACTCTCATATCGTACTCTATATTTAACATTCTCAACTTTTTCATTTTTATGTTGGTTAATACTGGAATATACATATAAATGTATACATTATTTGTGTATTATAGTTTACTTTATTCACAAAAAAGGTTTAGAAAATGCACTAATTTAACTGTAGATACTGGGAACACTTGAAATTTCTTCACTTATGACAAATATTTCACTTTATAAAAAAAGCCACAGTTATCGAAGATAAAAACAGTTTTTAATTGTAAAAAATATGGTTCTTAAGTACCATATTTTTTACATTTTAGGAATGTATAAACAAGTTGTATTTTACAGTGTACTTTTTTTGATTTAAACAAGCTTTACTCGTCATAAAAAAATTGTTGTAATTTTTACTACATACATTCCTAAAATGTAGCAGCACAGAAGTTAAGAATCACTGTTCTAATGCATGGGCTCTAAGATGGATTAAGGGGGGGGGAGGAATATCATAGAATTGCTCCAAAAAAGTTCCGGATTCCAACATTAGCAGTCAGTTAGTCATCACAATTGAAAGGATTTGCGATTCGCCTATGAAAACGTCATTCTGAGTTTCATAATCATAAAAGTAAAAAATTTAAAAAATACAAGTTTATTTTTAATCCCAAATGAAAGAGGTTTAAAAACAGTTTACAAAAAGAAGGTATTTCAAAGTTTGAGTTTGTGAATAAGAATTAAAATTACCTGGTCTATGATACCATGCTAGGGACTAGTCAATAATTTATATAATCGTGAATGATTGTATATTATAATTTTGTGAAAACTACAATCTACTGTATAACCGTTATTTACTATTTTAAAATTCTTTTTGCAAACTTAAAGTACACTTTATAATGATAAAGTGTTTAATTTTAAATACATAACAGCTTCGTCGATTTTTAGCGATTCATTCAAACAGATTATCTTTCGATTTTATGAGTTCGGAAACAATTTATGTGATGTATTTTCTCTGAAGCTATATTTTGCACACAAAACCAAATCAGTCAGAACTTACAATAATTATGAGCCAGAATAAACATCCTCGCTTGAAGTGTCGGTGGAACCCAGCAATTATTTAAATGAACTGAGAGGGGTAACATAATCCAGTAACAAACTCCACACTTCACAATCAACTCTAATTCGTAGTTTTAATATTGCGTCTTATAGTTGCTTAAATATTTTACTAAAAATAATTATAAAATATATAAAAATTTATTATTTTTCATAATTAACATTATAACATGCTGACTCAGCGTGATACAAAATATTTAAGTTAACAAATAAACATAATAAATAATACATCAATTTTTAAATGTATTCTAAATTTTTTCGAAAAAAAAAAAATGCTTTTTACTCTTCCTGCTATTTCAAAGCCTCTGTGAAACGTATTCGTATGATGAGCCACATGATCGACATCTTGGATGGAATTCGTCTTTTTTCGGGATATGCCAGCAACTCCCACATCTCATTTTGTATTTTTTGTATCTGAAAAGATGGAAGATATTTCAGTAGTTCAAGTAAAAATTATTTTTAATTTTGGAAAAGATGTTAGGATTAGCCAATTTGGTTATTTAACATAATGTAACTTCTTCCACACGATGACTAATTGGATTGAGAACAATAGTTTAAAGAGGACTCCAAACCAATACAAGCATCCATGTCTGAAGTAGGAATCGAATTTATGAGCTGTTGAACAGAATTCCAAAGCGCTAACTATTTTACTACCAATTGATACAAAACAGTTTAGATTTTCTAAAAATGATGGAAACTACGTGCAGTTTCAGGAAAGGAGAATGGTGTGATTGTTTATCAGAACTCAGATTAAATTTAAAATTAGATCAATTTTTCGTTCTACTATCCTTTCTTCTACACGAGAGCTGTATCAGCTAATGCCAATAGTTTAAAGGGAATTTCGAGTCACAGCCACGATGATATTTGGACCATAAATTTCGTACTGAAAGCGTTCATTGTTTGATTGCCAACTAGGCAACTTTACATGAGAAAATTCACTAAAAACATGACCAGAATCTGCTTGCTTGTGGACGAGTTGTCCTCGAATATAATTAAGCTTTCATTCCCGCTCACTAGAAATATTTCTTCTTTTGGCACAGCAAGGCGGGCACAATTGATGAAAATTTACGTAGTGGGGCACTCAATGAAAGAATCATTATTGATCTAATGAATGTAAGAACTTCGTAATACGAGTATAATAACTAGAGCCAAGGATTAACAGAATGCATTCTACGTTATGGTACATTAATCTCATTTTCAAATATTTGGTGAATCATATTGATTCAAATTTCTTTTTTCAATGTTTTATAAAACAGCATGAATCTAACTAAACTCACTTGGCAGAATGTTGTGTACTATAAATCACATAACTCCAACAAAGATTGCTTTTCGATGTCTACGTTATATCTTAACACAGCACGAATCCAACTATGCTCGTTTTTCATATGTCTTACTTTAACCTCTTAACGCATTTGCCCATGTCTGACACGGGTGAAAGTCACCGGCAAATTGGCATATGCCCATGAGAGCTCTGTATCTCGCGTTATTTTATTTCTAATGTCTATCTGAAATCCTTTACAGTAAAAATAGATAGACTAGATTATAATTAAACTCATTTAACAGAGATATTTTTTTTACCAGTTTTTCAGAAAAACCTCGTGCCTTAAGGGGTTAATAAGGTACGAATTCAATTAAATTCACTTCTCAATAAATCCAATTAAATTCACTTTTCAACCTGGAGTATCAGTGCATAATTTGAATTCAATTTAGCTCACTTTTCACAGCTAATGTTGTCCAATAATACAACATGAGTATTTTTATCCATTATATCGAGGGTTTTTTTTTTTATTTAAAAATACAATTTATTTATTAGGTTGGGGAAAAGGAAATCCAGTATTTTTTTGATCGGTGAATGTAGTGTTCGATATCTCGTTAAGTATGCAGATTAATATTTCCTTAGAAATATTACATTTCACACTAAAAATATTTTCCTATTTTTTTATGTGGTCCATTCACAGTTTTAAGGTACAGGGGGTTAAAAATTGAAGTCGACAAAAAGAAAATGCTGTACATTCAGTTTTTCTTTGAAAAAGGAGAAAATACAAGCCAAGCAGTTGAAAATCGGGAATGTTGTTTTTGGTACCGATACTATAACAGCAAATTCGTGTAATTTTAATTTCATTGATTTCATTTAGGTATATATATGATGACGCACCTCTCAAGGTAGACTAATAGTAAAAAAACATCGATAAAATCACAAAAATGTCTGAAGTTGACCAGCATGTAAACAATCCAGAAGCTAAAGTTCAGCCACAAAACAGTTTGAAATCATTTGAACAAAGCTAATCTAAAACATGTAAATGAAACATTGAAGTTTGCGTAAAAATAATGGATTTCTTTATTGATAGAGGTAAAAATTAAATAATGGTTTTGTGTGGTTTACTGGTGCAAGGTCCAATACTAGACATTTCTGCACCGAACAATAAAAATTAAATAAAGAAAATTAAAAGGTTAATGATAAGTGAGTGGCAGAGCGTATACATCACCTGATACCGCATGCGTTGCACAGGGGCGTCCCGTCTTCGGCGTCTCTCCAGAGGGGCGTTTTCTTAGCACTGCAGGAAGCGCAGTGCTTCTCTGTAAAATAATACGTGCCCTCATAAAATTGAACGTTATTTTTTCTATTTCAATAACTCAGGTGGAAATATATATGTTCATATTAAAATCAAGTTGCTTATGTTAGTAAGAATCCTTTAATTGATAATGATTGAGATTTGCACAAATTTATAATGAAACTGTTAATAGTTTCGTCACCACAATTAAAGAGGAAAATGATCAGAAATTGGAACAAAGTTTTCAATAAATATGCTAAGATTAACGTTATCTATATTTGCGTTTATTATTCTATTGCTACATTTCTCACGCGATAGCTAATTTGAACAAGATCTAGAATGTAAAGTGGATATAGAATCACTCTAAACATGTAGGCTCGAAGTGGGAATCGGACCCATGAACAGACGAACTAAATATCAGAACGGATTACCACTTAATTATTATTTTAGATTTGAATTGTTTGTCACTCAATGGCCACTTTTTGTTCACGAGAGCTAATTAGACCCAAATATACAGTTTAAAGTGGGTTTTGAGTCACTACAAAAATCCAAAGCCTAGGGGGATTTAAACCCATGAGCAGTTGATCCGGAATAAAGTGTTAATCATTCGGTTACCGAGTTGGCAACCGATTAGTTAATACTTTTGTCCTACTTTATTACATATAATAATTTAGAGAGAATACCCAAATTACTACAAATACCCATACCCGAGGTGGGATTCGAATCCAAGAGCTATTGAACCGAATGACAAAATACTGATCATTTGGCTATGAGTTTAGAACTACTATTATGGCTACGTTAAATGACTAAATATTGTCATAATTGTCTCGATGTAACAATCTTGTTGATGAAATATTGTCATTTCATCAATAACCTTCTTTTCAACATAAATTCCACTTATAGTAGTCCTTAGTTTAATGTTCAAATGAATAGAAAGTTTCCAATGACAATGAAGCCACCACTGAATGAAGCATCTGGAATTTGGTAATAGCGTAGATTTCAAGGGATGGATATTCCAGATGCAGCATTAAGAGTTGCTTCGTAGGAAACTTTTTACTCATTTATTTGAATATTAAGCTATCATATAATTAATCATATTTTTACTCATTATTTAAATACTAAGCTACAGCATTATTAATTATTTTTATTCATTATTTGAACATTCAGCTATCGCATTATTGTGCAGTCAACAACCTAACAAGTGAAAGACACCGTGTACTCTCTCATGAGAAACGTTTTAATAGATAAAGGGATATAAGCAATTTGTGGCAAATAAAATTTGTTAAGCTTCCAAAAACAACACATTTGTATGTAAAAAACAGAAGCACGATATTCAGATCCTGACAGGCAGATATCGAATTTGGAACCTTCCACTCTGAAGAACACGCTCCTAGTAATAGACAATGATCAACTCACTTCTGAACTGTATTGTGGCTATCTTAAATGTAAATAATTGGTTTGTTGAAATAGATTAAATTTTATGGTTCCATGCTCTCAGATCTAATAATATAAGCATAAGGAACAATATATAGAGGTAAAATATACATTCAACCGTATTGTAACATTATTTAAAACAACATAATTTTAAAGAGTTGATTTTTGAAAAATTTGATCATTTTTTTAACTAAATTTACTTAACACAAAAATAGTCCTTATTTTTTTTCACAGCGACATTAAATTTTTGAATATTCCCTTTGGTGAAATCTTTAGTGACAAATTTACACTAATATAAAGCACGTATGTGCAGTTATAATCGTTATGCATTACTATATGATGTCTGGATATTCACCTTCATGGACAGGACTATAATTTATTTCCTCTTCTTCAGAGCTTTCTACATATTCCTTGAATTTTCTCTTCTTTCTTGGAGATAAACTAAGAAATTAAACATAACTAAGTAAAGAAAGAATTATCATTTAATCGTTTATTAATATAACTTCGTCTCAATCAGACAATAATTAGTAAAAATAATTTCATTTAATCAAAACTATTGTATTTGTCGATTAAAAATCGTAAAAATTGTTTTTTTACAGATAGGAATTTCGTCATTGTTTAATAGACATTTTATAAGAATGGGATTGTTGAGAAGCATATTATTATTTACCGCGTAAGTTGATTTGAGAGGACTTTTCATTGTTAGAGGGCTTTATTCAAGTATCACAAGGGAGAAAAAAGAAGACTCCCAAACATCCCTCTCAATGAATGCACATGCAGCAGGCAAAAGTGCAACATCCATCTCCCCTTGCTCAAAAGTAACCGGGATCGAACACAGAACTTTTCACTCTGAAGACCTTTGTCCTTCCACAAAGCTATGATGTGCCTTATATATTGAGGAGTTTTTCCACATAGTGAACAGTGTAACGCCCGACGGTCGTTGTTAAGAATTCTAACATCTACCGCATAAATTGCCTTGCGGGAGAACTTTTAACAGATAGTAGGCCATATTCATGCTTTCCAAACAAGAAAACCCAAAAAACTACCAAGTACTCAACCCAACGGTTGTATATGTAAAAGGTAGAGAAGCAACATCCATCTCCTATTGTTCAAATAGAGGCTAAAATCGAACTTGGGACCTTATGCTCCAATAAACGATGTCCTACACACAGTGAGCCAGATGATCACAGTGAGCCCTTCTAATATGAGCTTTGATACTGATGAAGACAGCCAAACGACCTAAAACAATAGGGCGTACATTGCCTTCCAGACGAATTTCTTATAGATAGCCGCAAAGGAGAAAATCCCGAAAACTGGCAAGCACCTTCTTAACAGTGCATGTAGCGAAGCATCCATCTCCGTTGTTTAAGAATGACTGGGACGAGCCCGAGACCTTTCGCTCTGATAAGCGCTTGCCTACCACTAGGTGACTATGAGGCTTAATGACGAGCTTATAAGATGGATAGACAGCTTCAAACAATGATAAATGTCATGTGTAGAATGGAGAAAAGTTTATAACTTTCCATGGCAGACGAACGTAACTTAGTTGGTTCCTTTCGCAACATGACTCGATTTTATAGTTGGTGTTGCTTAAGAATTCTTAAGCAATCTGAAGTGAGATTATAAAAATTAACTGTGAAGGTTATTATAACTGCAACCATTTATTTTTAAAATATTAAAAAAGCCTACCTTGTTTCTCCTGCAAGGTTCACATTTCGCATGTTTTTGTTCCAATAAATAAAATATATAACTTACCTAAACGTCGAATGGATTACCAGCTTCCATTCAGAATCCACTAGTCGGTTCTTCATCGTGATGGTCACTCCTCGGAACGTTGGATCGTTCAGAAACGATGACCGCTGTGGTGTGAAGTTTTTTCTCTTTCTGGAGCCCATATTCCTTTTTTGCCCGCTGCCATCTGAAGAGTTCAAACTCTCCCTCGAAACACTGTAGTCAAGAGACATTGATGGATCGCTGTGTGAACTTCCATAGGAATCTGAAAAACTGTAGTCCAAGCTGGACTGATTGCTGAAGTCATTAGATTGGATGCTAGGATAAAAGAGGCACAAATATACATTTATGGTAAGATTCCTTGTCTGACTTTTACAATTTTTCTTTGTTTAGAAATAAGTGACATTTTTATATCCAAAAACGTGATATGTATATTATTAAATACACAACTAGAACATATATTTTTGCGTAATGTTAGACGAAGAAATTAATTCGTTAGTTTAAATTGAAGAACACGAGCTGATAGCTATAAACACTAATCACTGAAAGATAAATCACTTGATATAACAAAATCTCTACTTGGAGCTTTAGCTTGCTTATAGTTCAACGGTTAATTTTTGTGCACCAGAATTAGTATGCTTGGGATTCCTAATCCTTAGTAAATTTAAATAATAATGACAGCAAAATTACAATCCCAAAGAGGAATCGAATCATGAACTGTTAATTTTAAAAGCAAGATGAATAATAAAGATATTAGAGTAGCAAAATAATAAACAGGTATTAATCCAACATTCTATCTTTTGTAAATATTTTTTCAAAATTCTTGTATAATCAAAATATATTATTTTTATTAATGACTAAATTTGATTCATAAAATAGTTAAATTGCATATTAGAAAGTGAAGATATTGAGAGTATAAAGTGTTTAATTTAATTATTTGTTTTATATCCATTGAAGAACATGGTAAGAAAACAGATCTTAAGACACATTCATCCTCTTATCTTTCTTGAATCATACAAAATCTCAAAATAGCTTGGCAGTCTGTAAGGAAAAAAACTTTTTTTATTCTCCCTAAAATACTTAAAGATAGTTATTTGTTTTTATTTCGAGTTAAATGAGTACTTTTTTGGAAATGGAATTTTTTGGAATTGCTTTATATATCTTTATTTTCTTTGTTTTGTGTTTCGTCATATGTGTTATATTTTGCATAATGAAAATATTTATGTCTCTTAAAACATGGAGTCAGTACAAGTTCCAATAATGGGGAGCTGAAAATACACCTTTTAGTTGTGTAGCAAACTTCCTGTTCTGACTCGGGAAGTAAGAAAAAGACATCTTGGTCTCCCTCAAGAGCAAAACGAAGTTAAAGACGCATTCCTCAATTATAGGTATTACATATTCAATGAGCGATGTGCGTCGGGAGCATACACCCCTGACACTCAAGACGAGAAGGTCACTATTATTTTCAACTAAAACTAACAGGCATGTATCTAAGACAAACTTCTACCTTATGGCACTCCAGTCCTCGAACGACAGCAGCTGCTTTTTTACTCCCATGAAAACTTGCCAGTGGACACTTGAAAGGTCTCACATATTCTGGGGGAAGCAAGAGGTTTCCCCCTCTGCCCTTAATGCTAGTGAGAACTGGCATAGCCTCAGCATATCTTGGACTTGACAAGGAGGATATCCGTAATGTCCACTTCTTGTAATGGACTTCAATTTTGTCAACGGTTTCATCGGACCAGATGGGAGATTAGAAATACAACAACGTATTCCGCAATTTTCAGAACTCTTTAGTATACTTCACATATTTTCAGGAATTTTTTTGTAATGTTTACAGTGACAAGATTGCATACATCGAAGTGGAAGGTACTGGATATAATCTCATACTTTTAAATAACGGCAAATGCACATGTCGCACATCTGCTTTCTAAAAATGTCTTTGTGTGAATACTTGGATGTTATCTTTTACTTTTTTGCAACATGCAAATGGGGATCCCAATCCAGTGTCAGAAAGGTATTTTATGAGGCAAATATGAGGAGGATCCTTAAAGAAGCTTTTCAATAGCCTAGCTTTGCAATAGTTCACTGTGCTCCTGTGAAAAGACTACGTTCTTCGAAGCATAAGTTCCCACGTTTGATCCTAGCTGCTTTTGAATGACGGAAAATGGCTGCTGCGTTTCTATTTTCTGAAGATTCAAGTATTGTATTGATTGTTTGAAGTTTTCTAAGTTTCTTTACTTATGATCCGTGAATAATGACATAGATACAATACCCTTGAATAGTGGTATAGATGCAATGCTCGTGAATAGTGTAGAAACTTATACTGGTGTATTCAAAAAAGCCAAATAGAATTTTCCTTTAGTCTATTCGATGCTCAGTATGAATTTATTTCCAATGAATTTTTTTTCAGAAAATTCTCACGAGCACTAATTTTTCCTCTTGAGTACTTTATGTTGTATTGGAAGAGGACTGCCCCAATTTGAGCAATAACAAATTATAGTTTTGTGATTGACTTAAACTTGATAAAAGCTTATTTACAAGAATTATATAATCATAATTTATATGAATTTTTATTTTGATGAATTATTGTCCTGAATTATTGTCCTATAATTTCAAAAATGAAATTCCATTTTTATTCAAATTTCGATAAATTATTTATTATGTTTTAAATTATAGAAATACGGTATATTTCATTGTTTTATTTATTAGAATAGGTCTCTAAGTACAGCGCTTATACTCTTAAATAATTTTCGAAATTAAAATTGTAAATTTTTGTTTCAGGCTATGAAATTGTGTTTGTCTTTGAGAGATCATTGAGGCATTTATCCTCAATACTAGTTAAAAGGGAGATTGAAATTTAAGCCAAAAGAAATAAATGAATAAAGCCAATATTTACAACTTAAACTTTGTACCTTTACAAAACATTCTCTACTGATATATTTCTGTAGAACAGGGCTGATTGTATCACATCTATTGTTTAATGTTGATTCCGAAGCATTTGAAACTTCCATTGCCTAATTGAGAATCGAACCTATAAACTTTTAAAAGAAACCGCTATTATTCAGTTCTTAGCACGGTGTTATTTATTTAATAAAGGATAATCTCTTATGAAAACAATCAAACAAAACAAAATTTTTTAGTAATTGTAAAAAATAGAAAGATTGGTCTTTCCTTCTCAAAATCAATGATAAATAAGACAGAAGTCTATTCGAAACATGTCTTGTTTACTAATGAAATCAAACTTAACATTTTTGGTTCCAATAGGCATATAATTGTATAGAGAAGAAAAAATTAGGAACTTAGTCCCAAGATCCTGGTTGGAACATAAAAGCATGTTAGAGGTGTAGTGGTGGGTTGTATGTCAGCATCAGGATAAGGTAATTTGGTATTTATTGGTAATATAATGAACCATGTACTTTATTTAGATATTTTAAAACATAATTTTGAATTATCCACCCAAAATTTAGGTATTGGAAACAACTTTCTATCAGAATGACTACCCTAAGCATACAGCCCTCAACATTCAACTTTGGTGCCTCTATAATTGTCTACAAGTTCTGAAAATACCACCTCAGTCACCAGATTTAAACCTGATGGAACACATTCAGAAAAAACTAGAGGTTAGAGTACGAAGACACATTAATACGAAAACCGATCTAAAAACTATAATGATGGAAGAATGGATGAATACATTAATACGGATATTAAGAAAATGCTGGTAAACTGTATGCCCATACTTTTGAAATCTGTTGTAGTGCTGCAGGATATCCTACAAAGTATTAAGTTAGAGAAATATTACAATAACGTTTTTTATTCTTTTTGATTGATTTTCCAAAAAATGAAAAAAGGTTTTGCTCATAAAATATTTTATGTAGTTTTGCCAAGAGATATCTATAGATTTTAGAAAATTTTCAGTTTGAAATATTAATGAATAAAGTAATATTTCACTGAAACTCGTAAGTGAATAACACTTTTGGGAGCCCCACTGTATAAATAATGAAATGAAATTATAATACATTTAAACAATCAATATCGAAACTTACAGTACTATCCATGCGAGTTCTTCATAACAATCAGATGATTTCTTATTAAAACTGATTACTTGCATCTACTAATTATGGGTTTATTTTTGCATAGTAATCAATTTTGTTATGTTATTAAACTTCATACTTCGTAACTAAATAAAAATTAGCCATTTAATATTTCTAAACATAGATCTCAATGAAAATTTCATCTTTGATAAGTTAAATCCCATTTTCAGTGAAAATTAAATTAAATACTTATACTATAAAAAATTTAATTTATGGAAAATAAAAATAAAATTACAAAAAATGAATTGACTCTGACTGAAATCTCTTTTCTTTTCAGTTAATTTTAGCTTACCTAAAATTACTTTTTTCTCGGGAATTCAAATAAAAGCGCAATTATAATGCAAATAATTATTATTTTTATTTCTGCAGAAAGCTACTGCATAAAAAAAATCTTTGATGACATCTTTATTTTAATATATTATGTTAATATATGAACTCATTTTTATATTATTTTTTATTTTAATATATTAACTCATTTTTAATTGTGTTGCGTGAATAAAGTGTAAATCTTGAAATTAATATCCTTGAAATGTAAAATCTGGAAATAACAGTAGTCTTAAAAAGAAAGTGTCCATAATTTTAAGCAATACAAAATACAATATTTGCCAGATTTCAATACTTTGAATTAGGAGCATTAAGTAAGTGTGATTGCATTTGTTTTATAATTAATTCAATAAAAAATACAATATTTAAAAGGTATAAAATCACAAATGTAGGATTAGATATAATTTCGAACAGAAGCAATAATCTCGATAGTCCATTTGAAGCATTAAATTTAATCCTGGATTTTTACCTTTGTAAGAGAAATTACTGTGTACGAAGCAAAGGAAAAAATACATGTCTTTATATTTACTTATATGTCAAATACCCACGATACGTTTTATGTGAATCAAACTTTTATAAGTGGATTTTTTGAAATAGTATTAACAATGAATTGAGAACAAATTCTATTTAATTTCAAAAATTTCAGGAAAATGCAAAACCATAAAAAATTAAATAACCGACGGAAAAACTTTAGTCATAAGATAATCAGTTCTTTGAAATTGACAAGTATTGTAAGAATTTAAAATCAAATTTGAGAACTTTAGATATCTAGATTGAATTTAGATCATAAATGCTCTGCAGTAATACTTGCAAATTGGAACACGAGCCAAAAATCTGGAAAAATAAAATTTCCAATTGTATAATATGAAACGGAAATAAAATAACAAATCAAAATAAACTAGTTTGTGATCATGAAACATTTACCTAAAAATCCAGTTTTGCACTGATTAACGATAAAATTCAAACAGCGACTCGAGTTTTCATCATGAAAAAAACGAACACAAAAATCGCCAATTTATCTTTAACCGAGAGGCAACAACTCTGCACGTTAGTTCTTATAGAAATTAGAAATTTACTAACACTCTTTTCAATTTCCGGTAGGTGAAAGGGTTATTATAAATGAGAAATCTTTAATTTTGTTATGAGTTTCTTGAAATCTTTACTGAGTTAAGAGAACCAAATACAGCATTCATGAAAAATTAGCAAATAATTACAGTAGTTGACACAAAGTAATTATAGAAATTATTTTAATTAATGTCTAAAATTAATAAAAATCTTAAAAAATACCTTGAAGGTAAATGTAGTGACAACATTGCAAAAAGCGATCGACTTTATGAAATCAAATTCTGTCCACCCACATATTTATATGAATTATTTCTTTATTTAAAAGTCCTTGTACAAAAGTTGAATTCACCTTAGAAAGTAAGCGATTTCATGATTTAGTATTAACATTAGGTGAGAGGTGGGGGGGGGGTTTGAAAGTATTGACATATCAAAAAATAAAGCTTTAAATTTGGCTAACTTTTGCTTTGATCTGGCGATATAAAAGCTAAACAGATATATATATTGGGCTGGGGAAAAAGAAATTTTTTTTTTCTGTCGATGACAGTAGTGTTCGATATCTCTTTCAGTATCGATCATACCATTTTAGGTTTATGCTTGTTGGAAAGATCACATTTCGCACTAAAAATATTTTACTAATTTTTTTTTTTTTTTTTTTTTTTTGTTCCATTCAGTTATAAGGCACAGGGTGTTAAAAATTGAAGTCAATAAAGAGAAAATCAAGTTCATTCAGTTTTTTTTAAGACAAAAGCGAAAACGCCAGTTGGGCAGTTGAAAAATCGAGAATGGTCCCGATACTGTAACAGCCAATTAGGCGTAATTTTGATTTCATCGATTACATTCATCTAAATTTGATGTTAAAGATGCCTTTCTCTCATACAGGTCCATCGTCGAAAATATCGATAAAATCACAAAAATTCCCGAAGTCAACCAGCATGTCAGCAGTCCAGAAGCTAAAGATCAATCACTAAGCTGTTTGAAATTATTTGCGCACAGCTAATCAAGAACATATGAATAAAGCCTTGAAGTTCAAGTAAAAATAATGGATTTTTTCCCCCAAACTTAATATATTTTTAGAAATAATAGAAATGAAAGTTGAAGTTTTCTAATAAATCGAACATGATGAGTTTGTGATATAATTCTTTTAAACAAGTTTCTTTATAGCTTTTGAATATGCAGTAACTTTTTGAATATGAGATCTAATTCGGCTGGAGCTTATATTTTCTATCGGATTCCAATCCGCAACAGAAAACCGCATCGAGGAGGAGGGGAGAATTAAATTCATGGACTACAAGAGCGCAACCTTTTAGCTAAAAATTTATCTAAAACATGAATGACATATTTCTTAATCATGAACTTTTGGATTAAAACAAATACCAGTAAAAATATTTTTATAATTTACTAGTATGCTCCAAAAGTTTTTCATAAATCTTCTTTAAATTTAGCGATAGAAATACATTTTTTTCTCATGGTTTCCATTGACTTTTAAATCCAACTAGCAGTAAACTTAAATAATTAGTGCCCTCTTCTTCATTTTATCAGTTCGTATGTTCGAGTCCTATCTTGGGTGTGGTATTTGCTGTGGTCCAAACTCCATATTAAACTGTAAACCGAAGATATTAGTTGCTGAGTGCAAAATGTAACGATGGTGAATTAAATCAAATAGCTAGCACAATTATTATCAGAAGTTCACGGATTCAGCTGTCTCATTCGAAATATTGTGAGAAAAGGTATGAACTAATTTGTAAAATAACTATTGTTGGTTTTCTCTCTCTCTCTCTCTCTCTCTCTTACTGCTGAGCTATCGCTATTTGCACTCAAGGATTAATTATACACTTGGGAATATAGTTTAAAGTAGATATCGAACCCGAGGTGGGAATCAAATTCAAGATCTGCTGAGCCGAAGACCAGAGTGCTAACTATTTGGCTGACATCTTATCAAAGTTGATTGTACAGCGACAGTTAAAAATGAAATTGCGGACCTCTGACGTTGATAGTTGTGAAAACGGCTATGAAGGATTTTGCTTTTCATTTATGTTAGTTGACCTAAGGCAATAATATGTACGTATAAAATCAGCCATTGGCTTAATCTCTTTTAAGTAATTAACACTAATAATTAAAATAATAAATTTATTGTGCAAAAAGTAAATGATGGATCATTAAATCGTACATGGTTCACACAAGCTACAAATATTTAAAGTATTTAACAAACTATGAAACTTGTAGTATTTTTGTGAATTCAAAAATATTTATATTATTTGTGTGAATTGTATGAATTATTAGATGCACTTAATTGTGCTTTATTCTAAGAAAGTCTCAGAAATGATTTTTTTTATTATTATAATTTTAGGAAGAATCAGAATTCTTTAATTGGCTACCTGTTGACAGAATGCAGCTACTATAAAACACCTAAGTACATAATAATGATGTTATTTATATTATATATTAGGTGTTTTTCTTATATTTTCTGCATGCATGTGAATTGCATTAAAATTTCCTCCGAATAAATCCAGTTCATTTTTCAAATGTTATGTTTCTTATAATTTCTTTATATTATATTGGATACTTGTTTATTAAATTTTTAGAAATTTTTGTGTTTATTTGGCTTCCTGAAGCACGATTAGGTAAGTATTTATGTTACCACTCACTCGAAATTAACAAATTCTCAAATTAAATGCATTTACTTTTTTTTTTTCACCAAGTGGAAGCATGCTGCTGATTCAAAATTTTCACTACATACATTTCTCTTAGGCATGAAAATATTTGACGATAGGTGATGGCTTAACGTAGAAGAATATCTAACAACATTATTAAGAAAGAAAGCATTAGAGTTCGAGACCTCGAACTTCGAAAGTTTTAGAGTTTTACTGTTGAACATTGGGAGAAAGATAAATATGCATGTTGTGACCTCACGTAGTGCTAAGGTGAAGTTTTTTAATATTAACTGCATAAATTGAATTGTGTAAGGAATTCATTATAGAAAGTAGGTGGCATCCATGGGTCATAAAGATTAAAATTAAGAAAATTCCCAAGTATTCCTATCCTAACAGATGTGCATGCTGAAGCGAAACATCCATATTCTGTTGTTTATTTTGGCTGAGATCAAACCTGGGATTTTTCGTTCTTAAGAGAGTTGTCTTAACACTAGGCTTGCGTGTGTCACCAGACATTGATGTTGCATGTCTGTCAGGATGGATGTTTTAAGTTTCTAAAGTGTTTTCTCTTTTGATACGTCAGCATTGAAGTCTATAAAAAATGTCTGTTCCTCCTGGAATGTAATTTACGCAGGAGATATTAAAATGCTTTACAATAACCTTAGGCAATTATTCTTTCACTATGAGGTGTCAAAAGGATAAATATTGGTAAAACATTTTGTTAGATAATCCGAATTTTCTTTCAGTAGAAACTTATTTTCATGACATAGTATACAGACTAAGTATAGTCATAAACTGCATATGTTCTAAAATTTATAGCATCAGAAATTAAGTACTTAAATTTATAATCTACTTTAGAACACAAAATATTAAATAAAAATTCATTTTTTTTAAACTTCACGCTCAAAATTTAAAATTTGTTAAAATGATTCGCACTCTTTTATTGATGAACTTGATAATAAGCGTTGTCAGTTTGTTTTAATTGCTACATGTACATAAGTTTCGATATCACATAATAGACTACCTAACTGTTAGAAAATATAATTTTTTAAGATTTATATACTGCGTTAATTCCATTGAGAATGAGTGTCGTAAAGGAAGAAACCTGGAAAGTACAGGAGCGCCTTTCTCAACTGACGTGTGCAGTGCTTCAACATTCATTTCTCGTTGTTTAACTGCTGCTGGAATAGTACTGAGAACCTTTCACTTCAAAGAGGGTGGATTAAACGTTAGATAACAATAAGCAAATGAACAGAAGTTGCATTAAAGAATTAAAACTAAAAGGAGATTGAAAATGTGATTTTACTACAATCAGCATATAGTTAAACATTGCCAAAAATACTTCAATTCATTTCTAAGTGGCTATCGAAAAATATCAGATTCCTTAATCTCTGGCTACTTATATCCCTCGATTTCATTTGGCAACTCAAATATAGGGGAAAAAATTAAATAGTCGCTTGCTGATTTAAATTAAATAAAAAGTGGATGCTTTATCTTGTCTATTTAATTTTGCTTTTTCTTACGTTCTATTGTCAAGGTGCTAATGGCTCCAGTCAATGGAAGATAGCTTTTCATGACTGATACTTTAGTCTGTACACATGGAATCAGTTTGTTAGCAAAATGAGCTTCAACAATATTTTTAGTTTCTATTCTCAGAGTTCAAGCCTCGATGTCATATTTTTCGAGTTGTTGGAACAATCAATGTTTTAAGCACAAAATGTTCTTCAACGTTTCTTTGAATTCAAATCGAACAAGTCATCAGGAGAAAACAATGTAATGTTTTCAAATCGATTCGGCTATGTTTAAAGGACTTGTTCAATATGCGTATTGCTGGAATTCATTGGAAATCGATTTTATCTCTATCTCGTAACAATCAATGCTTTACAAAAGTTGAAGAGCCAGGCAAGAAAAATGGAATCGGAGAAAGACACAGATAGAAAAAGATAAAGACTTTTAGAAATTTTGGAAGCACAATATTGCTATTTATTTTAAAATTTGAGTTCTAATCATTCATTAAAAGTAAAAACTTTCATGATTTCGAAAACTTTTAAAAAGGATAAAAAATGATTTAGCCATGATCTCATTTGCCACTAAATAAACAACCCTTAATGGTTGAGGATTTAAAAAAAAAAAAAAAAAAAAAAAAAAAAAAAAAAAACTTGAGCATGTGCAATTTTTTTAATTGAAAAGCGCTTCCTCCGCATTTTCACAATTTAACCTATGAAATAAATTATAAACAGAATTCGACGTTTAATTTAGGTTTAGATCAACAAATTTCGTTAGTTGTTCATTAAATTGGGATATTTGAATTACTTGGTATTTATGCTGCAATGTTTACCGCCTTTTTCTTATCAGATGGCGCAGCTTGTCCTTATTTGGACCTTGCGCCATTAAAACCAACCAGCCAATCAACCTTTAAATCAGAAATGACTGCTAGAAAGCGTTCAGCCATTGACAGAATATATGTGCAGACGATTTATCAGATTCTGAAAGTCATTTTAGTTTTGCTATTAATATAGATTTTTCGGTGATAGTAATGTATATTTTTCTCACTCATTATAATTTAAGTTTCTTACATTTTTATATTATCTAATAAAAAGAATAATAATTCTATTGAAATTTATTAAAAAACATTTTGCAATAACATCTGAAATCGATTATTTTGATAGCTTAGTTTCTCTCTCATGATAAAATCTATAAAAATCTTTTCTAGAAAAAAAGCATATTTCAATTCTCCAATATATATATATATATAACATTTTTTAAACGATTTTGGTTTACAAATTGAGTAGAGAGTTGATATTAGAAAGAAAAAGCCGGATTTTAATTGAAAGAAACAAAACTTTCGCAAAACTACATAGGGATTTATAGACAATTTAAAAAGTTTGAAGCAGATAATATGAATAATAACCATTAATTATGACTGTTCTATTAATTTTATAAGGAAAAGTTCTGTAGCCAAATGATCTACCTATATTCTGATGTAAGTTTTTAAATATAAAAGTATTGTGACAGAAAAATTACGAACAAAAAATAGAAGATCTAAATGTATCACTCGTATTATGTAACAAGTTTTTAATAATTACATTTCAACTCCTTATGCAATTCCTCAGCATTCAAAGTTAATAAAATATACAGTTCAGAATTTTAATCATTTTATTATCAAGTTATTTGTAATAAATATAACAAAAGTACAAAAGGCATTCAATATACATAAAAATCTAAATTATAAAATAAATATAACATCTATATTACACACAAAAATAGAAGTCATTTAAACGTATAAAAATATTTGTTAACTTGGACATCCTATGTTCGCACCAGACCAATTAACGTAAAGATTATGGATTATTCAGTCATTGTGATAAATGTTCATAGAGGGATTCTTCTTTAATTGGTATACACACCAAACTGTTATGTGGCGCTATTTCGTTTTCATTGCAGTTTCTATCTCATCTTTCGTGGCAAACACAATTTATTTTTGTCACAATGTCGGCAGACATATTTTTTCCATCCTATTATACATTCTCTATGATCAAGTTTAGCACTTTTATTTAAAAATTTAGGCTGATAATGTTCATATTTTTGAGGATGCTAAATTACTTTACTCAGGATATGTAAAGGTACTACTGAAGTAATCAATTTTCCAAGTGTAGTAGAATTTGAAGAAATAAAATAACATCTACGAAAAGAATAAACTGCGAATGCGCTTTCAAATTTGTGGGTGATAATGTTTTCGGCGATCTTGAGAACTGTGTTTGACTTCCTTTCATTATTTAGAAATGAAAACTCTGTAAATATTTTAATAGTTCTCAAAGTTTATTTATAAGAATTTCACCGTTTTCCATCTATCTTCCATCTTAGAAGGATTGCAGAATTCTAATATACATATATTATTTTTCTAGTTTTGTTTTCAGCCATTTTATATTCATTGATCATTAGTATTTATCATCGTGTAAGTTCATGTCACCAAGTTAAAACAACTTGCTGTGTACTCAATGCCGTTATATGAAATGTTTCCCGTTCATTATATTTAATTTTTCATAATTAATTACACTAGATTTTTAATTTATATCTTTAACTCTATATTAGATATTTCATTTAAAGCATTTTCATGCATGTGATTAAATGTAAATAGATTACTTTTTAATTTCGTCGATCCAGTCGATAACATTGCCAAATGGCTTTACTGTCCGCAAAGAAAATAACACTAAAATTCAATAACACATTTTCTAAAATAACTAATGTTGAAACTTTTTATTGTTAGCAAATTTTTAATTGTTATATATATATATGTATATATGTTTAAGCCTTCGAAATAAGACATTACAACAGTAACGTTATGAAATACTTTTTTTTATTTATTTTGTCTCTTGTCGCCAAAAATGGTGATTTAGCAAGATTTGCGCAGGTGAATTTAAAAAGTATAGTAAACAGAAGTAATGAGAATATTTTTTTAATGCCACAATTGTCTAATATTAATGGAAATGTATATATGTGTATTTTTTTATTAGAGCTCATTCCTTCCTCAAATATATTGTATGTTCAATGAGTTTATTAAATATAAAATTAAAAAATATTTTGTATATTGTATATTTTTTATTGCTTAAAAAGATTTCATGGTCCGAAATCTGTTTTCCTATTTAGAATAAAGACTCTATGTACCTTAATATATATACAATGGAAAGTTATCATGAACATGATCATTATATTTACATCGTTTCACATCTGGTGTTTTGGTTCTCGGAGAACCGAAGTATGAATACAGTATTCTTTGGTAGAGTACTGGAGAATATAACAATTAGTTTTCAAGTTAAATACAATGTAATTATTGCACAATCTCCAATAATTATTTATGTACAGCTACAATATTTAATTATTAAATCTAGTTCATCCATTACTGATGTATATCCACACATATTCGAACACCCGGAATCTTAAAATATTACATGAATTCAATATTTGATATCGAATTATCATTTTGCCAAATCAAGAATACTTAGTTCATCATTTGAACTCGTTTGATATTTACATTCATAGATATTTTTATTCGAAGTTTGAACGTCTGCTTCCACTAAGCTCTTTTTATGCAGTTTTCAACTGAACCAAATATCGTTATGTAATTAAAGTGACTGTATTATTCTCATTAACTAGTGATTAACTGTCATGTTACTAATCCTGCAAGTCATTCATTAGTGAAACTACATGAACATCATTAACAATTATTAAACTGTAATTCCATTAGTTGTTAACCGTGCATCATTCACATTGTTTACTTTTTTACATATACAAAGAATATTTGCAAGCATTATTAAATTCCATGAATTATTAATAGCACCGTATAAGTCAAAGGAAAAGCACATTTTCTTTTGGAAAATCCTTCAATTATTAAATTAATGATTATTGTGATACGCATTTATGATTGAAATCGCTCCCAAATAAAAAATCGAAAATTCTTGCACAATTAACAGGCACTTTTATAAAAAAGAACTTGCTTGATATGTATCACTTGGCACTACTTCATAGAAGATAATGAACAAAATAAAAATAATTTCTTTAGCGAGAAATGATGAGAAATATGTAAGTTTGTATCGAAGTTGTTGATAAAAAAAACTCTTCTCTTTTGAACAAGTTTCTTTCCTTTGGATTTGGTTCCATAACACAGGTTTTATAATTTCACCATAAAGTATTCTTCAGTATTTAGTTTGGTCAAAATTGGCAGAAGTGACTTCTTTCAATTCCTTGGATTTTTTGGCTTCGTCGGATTCTTGGTACTGATTGATCGACATTGACGGAAGGCTCATCATCCACCTGCACAAAAAAATAAAGAGTTTGAGTGAGGTAGATAACAATTGTAGTTCTAGAATGAAAAAACGTTATTTTTCAGGTCAAATCAATTTCTAATACTTATCTAAAATTACTTAGTTATAAATATTTTAAATAGTACGCACAAGTAGAAAGTTTCCTTCCTACAAAATTTACTATAAAAAAATTACTCCAATTGCATTCAATTCCGCAGATGTCACCACAAAGACATCGAAAAATATTTATTTATTTTTTATAATTGGCTTACTCCAAGCCATGACGGGATCAGCAAAATCTGCCTTTATTTGCATTTGAATTTTTTTCTTGGCGTTAAAATCCTCATAAAATATGTATTTTAATTTCTGTTGGAATTTAAGTAACATGAAATTAATATATATATATATATATATATATATATATATATATATATATATATATATATATATATATATATTTCGTTTTTGTTTATCAGATGACGAATAGCTTAGGTGGTGAAGGAAGAAAGCATTTAAATTTACTGATATTTAGAAATTTATTTGCAATTAAGATTATTATACAGACATCTTTTAGCTAGCTCCTTCAAAGCGAGCTCTTTCTCCCATTCTCTTTGCTCAATTGCATATACATGTCTCTTAATATGACATATTAACTATTGCCATCTAATGGCCACTCGTATGCACTATTTTTTATGTATTATTACAGCTTATTGTTAACATTATATATATATATATATATATATATATATATATATATATATATATAT
>JAPDSC010157056.1:0-14918 GCA_026290005.1 Latrodectus geometricus | reverse complement strand
TATATATATATATATATATATATATATATATATATATATATATATATTTGTGTGTCCGTCCATGTTTTGTTTACTTTCTAGATCTATATTTAAACTGCAGCAAACTAGTACTGTTAAAACTAACTGTTGTCAATTTAAACTACGTTTTTGCTTCCTTTTTAATTTTTATTTGTGTAGCAGTAAACTTAACTTGTTTATAGCTGAATTTTTTTTAATTTATTTTTATTTAATTAATTAATTATATTTTTTTTATATGCGAACATTCAAGACTGAGGTGGGAACTGGAATTACGAGATGAACATATGTCTGTTGTTTGTATATATGCGTGTACCCTATATAGGAACTGTACAGCCATCTACCGGAACAATAAGGGATTTCTTTTTCCACAACCTAATATTTTCATCCAATATACATCCCTAATGAGGTGAAAGTCATTTGAAGAGAAAAATAAAACACAATCTAAAATGTATATTGGTGAATGTATGAAAACGCTTAACAAATGTTCAATCATTATCACACTCTTGGAGAGACCATCCATATCGAACATATTCAATACAAAAGTTAAATACACTTTACTAAAAAACAGAAAAACATTTAGACAAGTAATAAATTTCATTACTTAAGGATACCACCAATCCAAAATACAGTTTCCTTCTGATTACGAGGATACTCACCGTTTGTTATTTTGATACTAGTGACTATTAACATTCACAATTGAAATGTTAACAATATAATTTTAATTATAAATTCAAAATATTAATTTGATCTGTATACTGACAATGGAAGTCTCAAAGTTTTTATCTATAATCGGTATTTTAAGTTCTAATTCAAAATATTAAGGCTGTTCGTGAATATTTAGGGATTCAAAATTTAAAACAACATTATAAATTAAATTTTAATTAGTACCAAACATAAGCATCAGAATTTTTTGTTTCTACAAAAATCAAAACTGATAAAATATAAAAATACTGTATTAACATCAAGTGTCATCCACTACAAGTTTAAAAAATGTATTTAAACTTGAGTGGTTAGATAAAAAGTCGGAAATTTGGACAAGATATATATATAAAGAAAGTGTGAACTAATAGTAGGAACTGAAAAAGAAAAGATAATCATATATCGAAAATGATTCCTTAAAGGAAGTTTCATCTGCAAGAAAAAGGCTTCGGCATCTAGGCTAAGAAAAACTTTTCAAGAAAGCTTCACCTACCGCAGAAGCATATGAGAGCCACACTGCCTGAGGTAAGGGAGCGGTGGAAATAGCTATGTGTGTGACAAAGTGAAAAAAAAAGAATGGTGAACAGACATTAAGATCTAAGATCTGGGCCGTTTAATTACAACTTGAATTGCAATAACTATAATCAGCCAAAAGCCCTAAAAAGGTGAATGCATTTTGTTAACAATCAATTTCAGGCAAAAAATATATAAAGCTGCTTCAATGAAAAAGGGAAGTAGCAACTTTAGACATTCATTCGTGTTTGATAATACAATAGATTAAAAGGAAACTTTTCTAAAGGAAATCTCAAGAATATGTAATTTATACTGACAAATTATATTTTTTGTTCCATCATCTGCAATACAAAAATATATCCTTATCTTTGTTTTAAAATCTAAAAATATGCTAACCACGAAATTTATCTATTATCCTATGAAAAATTAAAATTTTCATAAGCTTCAATTTGTTCTCAGAAATTACAATAAATGATTTTTATCGCCAATATGAAAAATATTTTATATAAATTTCCAAAATTATTAGTAATAAAATATTTTAGGTTAGAAAAAAAAATCCATTATTTTTTTCAGTAAATGACTATATTTATCAATATATTGATCAAAAAATTTCAAGTTTATGTTTATTGGAAAAATGACATTTTACAATAAAAATATTTTGCTGTATTTTGTTTGGTCCTTTCAGTTTCAGTTATAGTATGTTAAAAATAAAAGTCAACAAAAAGAAAATTCGATAAGTTTTGAAGTTTTTCTTTGATAAAAGTAAAAATGCAAAACAGGCAGCTAAAATTGTGAATGGTGTTCATCGTTCCGTAACAATAATAGGCAATTACGTAAGATTTTAATTTCATGGATTCAGTTACGGTATTTTTCTGTTAATGATGCTCCTCACACAATTAGGGCCATCGTCAAAATTGTCGATAAAATCACAAAAAAGATCAATTTTGGCCTTCATGTTATCAGTTGTAGTATCACCAGGGATTAAAGATCGATCCTAAAATAATTTTAAACTATTTGCACAAAACGAATTCACAATATTTTAAATGAACTCCCGAAGTCCAAGTAAAACAAACGGATAACTTTTTCCCCAACCCAATATTTTGCCACCTGGGGAAAACACTTGGGATATTTGATTACTTCTCGTTCAATTTGACAGTTAATGTTAAAGCTCTTGGTTTTTATTAAAAGGAATAATCACTCTTTTAGCCAAATCAATCAGTCAAAATGTCACCAACTTGTAGATAATGCCTAACATTTAGAATTAAAAAAGTTCACTCGAAAAAATACTCACGCAAATATGGCAGCGGCTGGGATGAGAAAGACGGCAGCTGAAGCATACGCCAGACCTGGATAGAAATGGACGCTGGAGTTGTAGATTTGAGTCATTGAGATGGTCCCTAGCACAGGAGTCAGGGATTCACAGGTCGCCAGCAAAGAAAACACACGCCCTGCGGAAAACAATGCTTTTTAATAAAGAACAATTAGGCCCTTATGAACAATTATGCAGGAGACAGAATTGGATAGCAAACACGTTAATCAAGGCATGTTAAAAAATTTCATTTTTGTACAATGGTAACTGTAAGTCATAGGGCAATACTATTTTTCCGAATTATTTTTCACAAAATCGTTCTCGTATATTTTTACCAAGTTGTACAGTATAAATAGTAGAGTGAGTTAATGTTAGTTGTTAATTTCCCTAACAATATTAATTTCTTGAATGTGTTGCCAAATAGAAAACCATTAGTTTACAATGTATTTTGTTTCCTCAAATATTGATGATGAAATATAATTATATATAACGAATTGAATTAAATAGAGATGATTGAGCCAAAAGAGGGAAATTAACTACTAACACCTTAATTCACTCTACTAATTAAACTGCATTATAATTATCTTGACAAGCTTTTGTTGCCAGCTTAGAAATGTAAATTCAAAATTAAAATATTGAAAATTGTGAATCAATGTTAAAAAGTAAAAGAACTTAAATATATCTCTAGGGATTGAAGTAGTTCATAGTTCAGAATCTAAAAGAAGCTTTCCCATATACATTTATAAAAATAAATACATAAGCTATAATAAATTTGAAAGAATTTACATTTCGTAAATTTAAATTCTGTAAGATGGAATGAGGAATGTAGAAAGAATAGTTATTTGATTTATTTCATAAATAAGATCGAAATCATTAAATATCACTTTGGGGAAAAAAAGTAATCCATTATTTTTTTAGTTGAAAGATGCAATGATATTCAATTTCATAAAGTATTGATCAAGCAATTTTAGATTTATGCTTATTGAAAAGGTGACATTTCTCACTAAAGAAATCTTTTTGTTCTTTTATATATATATATATATATATATATATATATATATATATATATATATATATATATATATATTAGTTCAGGATTTAGTTCAGGTATTTTGATGGTAATGATGCAGCTCACACGGGTGTATCGTCGTCGAAATTGTCGATAAAATACCAAAAATTATTGAAGAAAACCGTTTGTTAACAGTTGTAGCATGCATCCCCCAGAACCTAAATATCGACCTTAAAACAGTTTTAAACATTTTATGCTAAGTGAATCCTAAGCAAATTACATGAATTTCATGTAAAAATAATGAATTTCTTTTTCCCCAAACCACACACGCAATGCATAATACAATCGCAAGAAGTGCTTACCTAACTCCTGTTTGCTGACAAGTTTAGATATCCTGGACCGCACTGCAATTCCTCCGCACGCGTACATGGTGCCACTGAACCAAGCTGTCAATAAAATAAAATACATTTTTTATCTTCAATTATTAAAAACATAAACTTTGATATAATCACTTATAGAAGGTTCACATTTTATTGATTGATAATATTTAAATTAGAATAATTTATATAAAAAAAATTTAAGAAGAGTAGAGTTTTTTATATTGGCGTAAAAGGTCTTTTAAATATTTTTCTGTGATTCGAATCTTTTGAATTTTAACTATAAATAGCTATCATTAAAAGTTAATGAATTGCCTTAGATGTTATAATTAATTGTCTGAATGACTGAAGACCATAAAAAACTAATTAACAATTAAATGTCGTTTCCCATTGAATAGTAATATGAGGAGTACACGCAAAGTAAGTACCGTTTTTTTTTATAAGTATTAATGGAATTTTTTTCCCAGCTAAAATTATTTTTACATGAAAAATATTTAAAGATATGCTTTTTCATGTGTATTTTTCTACATAGTTTTCGCTAATGTTCAAACATTTGTCGTATCGGGCTACTAGCTTTTCTATACATTCTTTAAAGAAACTTCAATGACAATAACTATGATTCTACAGCAGTATGTGAAATTTGTGGAAATTCGTTAGAAAGCGTCATTATTGTGAAACTTCTATTCTTATAGATTTTTTCATCAGATTTCCTCGCCAGATCATCTTTGACAACAGAAGATTAATCACTCAGAGCCTCATCGCGAACATTTGTTTAACCTCCGTTAACCATTCTAATCCACATTTCCACCATTTTATCACGCATCGTTTCTTCGCCATTGACATCTTTAATTTGTCTATAGATTTCAACGGGTTCCACATTCTCCTAAATTTCAAAAATTGAGTTACAGCACGAACCTCACAGTCGATGGGATCAATAATTGTCTTATATTATAATTGCACAGCAAATAGAAAGCACAAAGTAGAACATCCTAAATGGCATCAATTGAGAACCAGTTAACAAGGAAGACTAGTGCTTATATGGTTGTCACCGACCACAGCATTCCAAATACGCCTCGTATAATTCTGGTACCTAAGGAATCAATTTCATTCAAGTAAAGCAGGGATTCCAAACAGTTTCCCAAGTAATGTTTCGAAAACCAATAGAATCTGTTGGGAATTGATGACAATTTACGAAATTTTGCTAAATGTTACTAAAAGTAATAAAACAAGTTAAATGACTCTCTTTAATTTTTTGTTGATATTCTTAATAAAGTTATCTATTATGAGTAATCATTAGTATTAAAATTTTGTTAAAAGTTGTACATTACAATCTAAAAATGTAAGCGATTTATGATGAAAATCATTCTTTTAAAAGTGCTTAAGTAGAAAAGGTTAAATGTTTTGTTTATATATATATATATATATATATATATATATATATATATATATATATTAACCCAGAAGCATTTTTAAAGAAAAACGAAGTCTCAACTTTTAATTTTTCACACCAGTCGAGATGAATTTTGGTTTTTTTCAAGTGCTTGGATGCGATTACTATCCATTATTTATAAAAAGCTTACTCTTAATAATCAAAAGTACTTTAAAGAGATTTCTTTATATTAATTATACATGACTTATACTGATTGTCTGTACATGGTGAACTGCATAAAATTGGGTTGACAATGGGTTGAATTCATTTGTCTCATCAAAAAAGGGGCACAGTTAAATCAATAAAAGCCAGAATTCTGTTAGTTTGACATTGCGTTTCTTATTAATATTAATTGTATATAAAATTGGTTTTCACATTCATTGATTTGCTTATACTTTAAGCAGTAAACCATAATAAAATGTTCATTACTAATATTTAATAAGACTCCATGAAGTTTGATTCGAAAAACTGATATTTTTATACAATCTGTGATCCAAAATTTTTATTATCTTAAGATTCCCTCCTTTTCTCAATTAAGGTCTTAGGTATGATTAGAGGGGCAATAATAGTTGAAACACAGTTATTTCGAGAGTTACATCTTAGAGAGCTTTTCTTCGTTTCTGAAAAAGTTTAACTCTCGAAACGTTGATATTCTTATCTAATATGGGGCCCAGAAGTTAGTCAATTTTTGATTCCGCAACTTTCTTAATTAATCTTAGATAATGGTGTTCGAATAAGAACAGTTAAAACATTATTTCATAATTACAATTTTACTCTACAAATTTCCCTGTGAGTTTGCTTTAAAAGTGTTGTTATTTGGTTAAAGATCTCTTGAGAAGCTATTGGCCTTCTGTATGTGCATTTCATTAGGTTAAATGTTAATTTTTGAGAGTTTCGGTGCTATTGCAAATTTATCTCAATAACTGACATTATTTCAAACTAGAAAATATTGGAGTAAATAAAGGAGTTATTTTCAGTATTTTTTCAATTGAGCATATGAATGCTCTTCTTGGGTTATGATATATTTTCGAATCATTGTTAAAAAATAATGTAATTTGATTTTTTAGCTATTATTATGGTCTACTATTATACACATTTCAACTAGAAAATATTGGAGTAAATAAAAAAGAGTTATTTTCAGTATTTTTTCAATTACTCCAATTGAGCATATGAATGCTCTTCTTGGGTTATGATATATTTTCGAATCATTGTTAAAAAATAATGTAATTTGATTTTTTAGCTATTATTATGGTCTACTATTATACACATTTCTAAATTTGTTTATGTACTTTTTGGAAGAAATTTCAGCTAATGATTTTGTGTTATTTTTGAGGTGTCTTGTAAGTTAAGCAAATAATACTTTTTTCTGT
This sequence comes from Latrodectus geometricus, assembly GCA_026290005.1. Lineage (NCBI taxonomy): Eukaryota > Metazoa > Arthropoda > Arachnida > Araneae > Theridiidae > Latrodectus > Latrodectus geometricus. The sequence continues at coordinate 8,194 of JAPDSC010157056.1, read as the reverse complement.
TAGAAGCCAGTTCAGAATTGTAGCTGTTTTTAATTTTTGCTACAACTGGTATTGAATTGCTGATTGATCCATTGAATTGTATTTTTCAAAACTGCCAAGTTAAATTGACCCCACACAGTTGACTTTTATCTTCAACTAAAAGATAAACTTTTATATTCATTTATTACACACTGTTGTGATAAACGAAAACAAAACTTCGCATTCTTTTTAAATGCTGAATAAGTTTCTTAATTTGGGAACTATGTCTCTGAGAGCTTTTTCAGAGAAATAGGATAACGGAGGCAAATATTAAAAGTGTGGATCTTTAGTTTTTTAAAACCTTTTGTATGTACCTTATAAATTATATGGAGAAATTAGCTTAATAGAATCCTTTACGAAAAATTGCTTAACCCTTCTTTGCATGATTTTTTCTTTATTGGTGAAATTAATCAAGTTGATATAATTCATGTTCAAAATTAAAGGAAAAATGGTTCAAAAAATCTTAGTATATATTTATAGTATAAATTTAGCAAAAAACAATATGCTAAAAATTTCCATCATCATCTAAAGTTAGATCATTAGCTTAGTACTAATTAGAAATAAAAGAGAAAAATAACAGAAGCACGTGTTACAAACCTTTCTTCCACTCATTTTCAGTTTTTTAGCAATAGAAACTCTAATATAATAAAACAAAATTATAAACGAAATCATACGTTTATTGCAACTACAACAAACAACGGAATGAGACAACTTTAAGCTCGTTTCACTGATAATGACACTTGTTTATTTTTGACAACTATGTTTCTTTTTATGCAATGGACATTAAAAAGGTATCCAAACACGATCAACTTAAAGTGAACTTGTTCTTTTATATAATTTTTGGGCTTTATAGGTTATGATGGAAATTTCCACCATTATGCAAAGAAGGGTTAAGGACAAATAAAATTGATGCGGACACTTTTTCCTATGTCATTCATAAGTATTTGCCAATTTTGGCGCATAAAACTAAAAATAATATCTTTTTATTATTACTTTCATAGAGATTTTTTCGTTAAATACTATTTTTTACTCCAATATGATAATATAATTTCGAGTCAGAAGTTGGTAAATATGCGATGGATTATTTTAGTTTATTGAACGCAATTTATTACAAGTAAGTAGCGACTAAATACAAAATTCTTGTTTTTCAATACTAATTATATTTAAAAGCCTAATTTCCATAACATATTAGAATATATAAATAAATTAATAAAAAATATGTATTTATTTTTTTGTTACAGAAAAAACGATTTATCGAATGGACTGCGTTTATTTAATTTCTTTTAACAAAAAGAATTGTCAACATATTTTTAAACAAAGCTTTTGTATATTTACTTATATTGTTTAAGATAACTTAGTAGATTACCATTTTTTCATGTCGAATCGACATGTTCGGCAATACTAGACGAAATATGGATAAAAAAATAGTGTTAAATGCAATACACTTTGCTTTGGAGGTATGTATAAGTATTTTAACATCTTTAAACATTTGTTAAAAAATCGACTGCAATTATTGATTTTTTTTAGTTAGTGTCTTTATTTATTGCGTTGTATAAATGGAAAGGTACCTTAAAAATACATGTAAAAAGAATGTTTTTTAAGGATTTATATAAGGAAAACCAATTTATAAATATGTATATGAAGACAACTTTAAGTGTGCTTAAATTATTCAGCTATTCTGTATGAAAATTAAGAATATTTTACTGTCATTAAATGCTTGGGAACATGTTCAGACAGATACTCACCATAAAAAATTATGGATTCGTATATGGTGACGGACATGAGAACCATTTTGGCCATGAGAGACAGAAGGCCGATGAGGCCGACCCCAGCCTCGTGTACAAGCAGCCTCTTGTTGAGGATGGGTACCAAAGTGAGGGTGGCAATGGCATTCAGCATGCTGAAGAAGGTTGTCGTGTAGGAGTAGCGAGGCACGTTCCACTTGAACATCCTCCTCGTGTAAGGAAATGCTATGGCCAGCGATCCTAGAGGAATAGTTCTATAAATTTTGATGCATTTAAAAGTGCTAATACATCAAAGAAATAATTAAAAAGAAACTTTTTTATGATATCGGAGAGAAAAATTTAAGAAAATTTAACTGCTTAAAATATCTGAACCAAAAAGCTCTGAAATTAGTTCTGAAAACATCAAGAAATTATTTATGAGTGCGAAAGGAGATTCAAACACTTCGCATTAACTCAGTTTGATAAAAAATATTTTTTAATAAAACAAATAAACAGAATTACATTCACAAGAAATCCATTATTTCTACTTGAACTTCAAGACTTTATTTTACATATTTCAGATTTGCTTTGTATAAATAGAGTTTAAAATTATGGGATCGATTTTTAGTTCCTGGTGATGCTACGACTGATAACACGCCGGCTAACTTCTACCATTTCTGTCATTTTATCTCGAATTTTTTGACAACGGGCTTACTTGTATGAGGTATTTCATTAATATCAAAAAATCTTGAACATCATCCACAATTTCAGCCACCTGTCAAGCAGTAATAAAAAAGTGTTCAGTTATTTAATTGTGTTGTTTGAATAGGATAAAATATCTAAATTTTTTTGTTTAAAACTTAATTCTTATATCGTTATAAAAATTTATATCACTGCATTTTTTTTTCTTTTTTTTTTTTTTTTTTTTTTCTTTTTTTTTGCGAAGAGCATTAAAAATGTGTGAAGGCTTTCTAAATGCTCTTAGTAATGGAAATTTCTGAAAGAAGAAATGCGTCAATATAAGATAAATTAGTTCTGGTTTAAGAAGTATGGGAAAATTAAGTTATATATAAATTGAATATGTTAGAATAATTGGAATTTTAAATGTAAAAGTTTTAAAATATAAAAGTTTTAACCTTCTGATCTTTAACATTTTTCATATATCAAAAGTATTAAAACCTGAGTAATAATACCTTTAATAGTCGATATTGAATTGATGCCTTTTCTGTTGGTAGACATTTTCCCCTTTTTCATTCTCAGTCAAAGCATTCATTCATAAGAATTTTTAACGGGAAAACTTTTTAAAGAAAATTAACAAACGAGATATTATTCCAATTTACTAACAAAATAAACAGCAAAATTATTTCGAAATTATAATAATTTTTCTTTTTAATCATAAGTTTATATTGCCGAGGTAGCATCGCTTTTGTGTTTTGAAAGTGGTAGTTTCGATACTTAAACTAGTTTAATTTTCTTTTTTTGTTCAAAGAAGTTTTGGAAAAAGTTTTCTAGACTAAGTGTCGATTTCATCATCGAATGCAATTAAAAAATTGCTTGTCATGTTTAACATCTTTAGTCAGGTTTGGTTTGTTCTTAAATGGTCTCTTTTCACACACAAGTATATAATTTGACCATGATCTACAGTTTAGTGTGGATTCAGAATCACCACAAACCTTGAAATCTGAGGTGGGAATCAAACTCACAAATTGTGAAATCGAAGGACAAAAGGAAAACTGTTTGGCTGCCTTCTCGGCTGTCTTCAGTCAGAAGAAATTTAGTAATATAACATGAAACGATAATATATTTATGAATTCTGAAATAATTAAGCTTTCAGTCAAAATCATAATGCTCTCTTAGTTTGCAAATTTTAGCAAATATTGATTCTTCAATAATGAAAAATATTTTCTTAAATTTATGAAAATAAGAACTATAAGTTTCAAATGTCAGCATGTGAATAATGCAATATACGATTTATTTTTAAATATTTGAGGTAAAATGAATAAATGCAAAAAATAGAACTGAAAACTTATTCTTGTACACACCAACAAACTTTGTGGCTTCCATTTACAACAGAATCAATGTAAATAAATTTTGGATTCACATGCATTGAGCTTAATTATATTGCTATTGTGAACTCCTGAATTCGTTTCTTTCTCGCAATATTTACTATTATTTGCACAATTCTCGGAGAAATACATAAGTTCTTAGTTTTAAGAAAATTATAAAATTGACTAAAAAATGTGTGCATTTGGTTAAAATTTATGCATTCACTTTCTGGTACCACTGTAGACTGACATATTTTATTCAAATGAACAAGAACAACCGCATTAGAACATTTAATCTCTTCTGGAGTTTTGATGCTTAAAATATCAATCAATAAAATAATTCTAAAATGTTTCGTAATTGCATTAAAATTTATATAGAACTGTTTTTTGCGTAGCTAAGTATGCATTTACATATAAACTAAAAATATTTAAACTTAGTTTCGAGCTGTTTTTAACAAGTCCTTTTCCTCTGAATATCCTTGTAGCATTTTGGAACATTTTAAATGAACAAATTATTAATTTTTCCAATACACAGAATAATTTTTATGCTGAAATTTCCTTTCCTGTACAATAAAAAAATTCTAATTTTGTCTTTTTTAATAGTTAAAAAAGAACAATTTTAAAATAAGTTTAAGATGGTTTTTTCATGATGAACAACAATTTACTTGATTCGTTGATTTGAAACATCCTCAATTCTATATTTAACAAAAAGATAATTAACTATGTATCTTTTTTGTATAAAACATTATCACAAAATGATTATAATATACTATATAAAGGTTTTTTAACAAAATTTTCGCCGCCCAACCTGTCTAGTGGTTAGCGTACTTGACTACAGATGGGTGGGACCTGGGTTCGAATCCTGTCTCGGGCATGGATGTACTTTCTCTCTCTTTCTTGTCTTTGTCCTTTCTTTGTGTGTGTGTGAATGGTTGCCTACCCTATAAACGGGTACCTATGGCATGTGTGTACTGAGGAAGTCGGACTCTACACCAAATATAGTTCAGTCGGAAAAGCAAAGCAGCGCACCCCATATTGCCAGCCTGGCTGGCACACGATGACAACAACAATAGATTTTTCAATTCGAATTCTTAGTCATGATAATTATCAACACTGGGTGGTAGTTTCCCCAGTCTGATATGTAAAATACATAACTATTGAAATCATTTCCTTACCCATGTGGACGAGCCTGATGGAGAAGCTGACGAGCAACAGCAACCATATCTGCAACCTGAGGTTGCCGGGTCTTGGCTGCGCGCACGTCTTGAAGCTCTTTTTCACGTTTTCCAGTCGGAACAATTCTCGGAATATTTCCTTCTTGGTAATGTCGAATCTCCGGGGCTTCGTCTCTAGGACGAAGAAGCGCATCCAGATGAAAGCGAGGGCGAAGCTGCAGGGGCCGATGATCATGACGGGCAGGTAACCCCCCACTCGGAACACTTGGCCCCCGATGAAAGACCCCGCCGGAGTGGCCATGATTGTGAAGAACTCCAAAATGGCGTACCTTGTTTGTCGGGATCTGAAACACATTTATTTAAGATGTCAATGTAATGCAATATGTCAGTGAAACACGAGAGATTATTTTTAACTTTTTGTTAAAAATAATTAATGCCTTAACCCTTTAGGTATATTTAACAAGTAAGACTCGTCATTTGCTTGCTTCAATACGAAACAGTCTTCAAACATTTCAGTACTCTCAAAGGGTTAATTTAACGTTTTACAAAGAATTTCATTTCTTTGGCAAAAGGATAATGTATTTATTTATTTATAAAAAGATAATAAAGCATACGTCAAAGAATATCAAGAGTTTAAACTTCTTATTACTAAGATGTTTTAAATGCTTTGATTATTATGAGTCATGAAATGGCATAACCGTAGAAGTTTAAATAAATACATGTTTAAAATAAAAATTCTGCACAATAATTGAAATTAACTAAACAGATACTTAAATAAATAAAATTTGCTTATTTTTTTAATTGAATATCAGCTGATTAAACCCATATAAGTGTGATTTTTAAAATTACTTTTAAATATTTAAAAGTTATGTCTTCAATAAACATAATTTATAATAAAAAATAAATATATAAATAATAACTGTAATTTATTAGTGGAAGTCTAATGCATCTTTATTATTTTCTTCCAAAAAAAAAAATTATCTATATATACTTACAAAAATAACTGCCAAGTAAAATTTTCAATCACAATAATTAACAGATAAAGAAATAAACATGTAACTCTGCTTATTTTTATCCATAAATATTTAAATATACTTTCTGTTTATTGGTTGAGTTTTTGCCCAAGGCAGAATTAAGAACGGTTGCGTGGAATAGAATGAGACTCATCAAGTTGCTGGCCTCTGAATGCCTTAAATTAAAAGATGTTTTTAATTTCAGAATTTTGATTGCAGCCCTTGCTTTTTATTTAAACCCCAATTAACGCTGATTTAATGTCACTATAAGTTGGTTGAATCATGATGGTGTAGATTTTAGCAATGTAAAGCACTACTTTCCTAGCTTCAAGAACGAATGTGTGTGGTTATTTATTTTCTTTTAAAGCTGTTATCTTGTTTTAAACCCTGAAATTATAGCTGTTATCTCTACACCCAGAATTTGCATTCCCTAGAGTAGAGAAAATTATATAAAGCATCGGATCTCCATTCCTACAATATTCTTTTCTTAAAAAAATTATTCTTTTCCGATTTTTGAAAAAATTTTGTTTTTGCTCACTGAACCAAACGTGTTTACACTTTACCTAATACGCCCCTGATGAAAATACATTGGAATGCGGATGAGTGAAGTGACGAATTCAATGTTTAATGACTTCATAACGAAAGGGAATTTTAAAGTGATTTTTTATTTCGTTCAGTTAATTTTTCTTATCTGTGTGTGAAATTCCATTTCCTAGTGAGAAATATAATTTTAAACAAAGCTAGGTAAATAGTTATTTTATGATAGTATACATATCATTATTATTAGAAATCTTAATTTTGCCCTGAAGGCTAAAAACACGCTAGAAGCTACGATACGCGGAAGCAGGCGAATTTGGTCCGCTAATCATTAATAGGATATAGAAAATACCAATCTGCAATAATCTACTTGATTCTGCCTGAAGGCAAGAGGGCGCTGATCCTTGTTGCAATTCATTTTTTTTTAGTTTTTAGTCATTGTCAATTTCTTGGTTGTAAGAGAATTATGTATCGTGTCTATTTCACCAGCCACAAGAATTCGTCATATTTTAGTTTTCAGCTTTTTAACTGCGTATTTCAAAAGTATCTTTACTAGAACCATTTTGGGTGCAATTTTGATTGCTTGAATTTTTTTCATAAAATTTTCTTTCAACTTGGAATTTGGAAAAAAAAAATATTTGGCTTTTTTTAATAGTTATGACTATCAAAAAAACCCAAGTGTATTTTTTGTTTTTTTGAAGTTTCATTATTTTGCTTTCACATAATATTAAGGAATTTAATGAAATACACTAAAGAGGAAACGTAACCATTATTGTAAGTTAAATACTAACAAATATTAATAGTTATTTTCATTTGAAAGTATATTTCCTAATTAATCTGTGAATTATCAATATGTTTCAGTTGTAAGATCTGACTCGAACAAATGTGTATTTTTCTGAATCATGGAAGATTTTTTTCCCATTTAGATATTCTCATTGATGCTTTGAAAATGTAGAAGATTTTTATCCAAAATTAAAAAGGTCTCTGAGAATACTTATAACCATGCGATTTCTTTTCATAGTTTGGTAAATGATGTTTCTTCAAATTAAAATCCATAAAAAGTCAACTATGGAACACATTAGTACAAGAGCGTTAATTATTCTTTCATTAAGAAACAATATTGCTCCTTGTTGTATTAAGGATATTATTAATAAAGCATTTGCAATATTATTCCTTTACATATAAGAAATTCCACAAGCTCATGGAACAATCTAAGCCAGCTTTGATTGCATGTTTAACAAAAGCTGGTTCACACATTCCGAACTCATGGCTGGTGGTTTGCTTGAGTATGTAATTAATTTCGGTACTCGTTTACTTTTACAGAGAAATCACGCCAAATCGCAAAGTTTTCCTAATTATCAGCAATCAAAGACTGGAGAAGAATTAACGTCATCCTGTTGCTACTTCTGATTTCGTTAAATTGATTTTATTTGTGATATTTTTAAATTGATTTTTCTTTTCAGTCATTTTATATTTCCAGCGTCTATTTTAAAGAATGTTACCAGTTTGGAACTAACCAAATGGTATGAAAGATGGTGTATCATTCCTAGAAAAAAGAGGTCTTATTTACAGAGTTAGAATGTGCAGAAATGATCGTAAAATAAAACACAAGAAAGGGACCCCTGGACATGCATGAGAATAATATATATATATATATATATATATATATATATATATATATA
>JAPDSC010157055.1:0-10240 GCA_026290005.1 Latrodectus geometricus | reverse complement strand
TGTCATGATCGCAATATCCTCTAAGTGAAATGATACCACTGGGGACACTCAGGCATTTGTGTATCATCTGCTTGGTCCCTGCTTCTTAATTATAAAGACTCCCATCTGGCTGGTAAAGCCCAACTCAAGCTAGGTACACGAAGTATGTTAGTACAACATAACAAATTTTATCGATGTGGATGCTTGGGAGTCTTACTGGTTTTCTCCCTTGCGACACGCATATATGTCCTACTATCTATGAAAAGAATCTATGCAACAATAATCTAGGTCCTAACTGCTTAGTTTAACTGTGATTATATGTTAGCATAAAAATAATAATTTTACAACTTGTTTAGAGAATAAATATACTACTCCCCAATCCTATAAGGCTTCCGCAGCTTTAGATAGTTATTAATCTTTTAGTAATTTTTTTCTATCAATTGAGCATACAGAAATATGCAATCGAAAACGTAACAGTTTAATTGAAACTTATATTTAAAAGAATAAAATTATTTAAAAAAGACCCAGCACAAAAAATGAACTGCAAAACATATAATTAAAGTTAGTGAATTATCATGTTTTTCTGTATTCTGAATATTGCTGTTTTAAAGAAGAATGTCATAAAAGTGATTTATTAAGAAATAACTATCAGATAAAGTTCGTTCTCAAGACCATTTCTAAAAACAAAAGCAAATTCCCCTGAAAAGAAAGTACCACAAGTGCGATAAAATTATCGCGCTTTCTATATTGCCATCATCATTTAACTAATAAATCTTCAAATTATTTCTTCGGAGAGATTAATGAATGCTGGTAAATTCCAGTGGCAACATAGGACATTTCACTGAGTTTTAATGGCCCTCTTTAACTACTGAAGATTCCTCAAGCTACTTGATTAATTATTTAGCGGTCTTCTCTTCTACCCTTTTTCTCTTTCAGTAGTCGGGGATATGTAATTATTAAAACCTGTTAGTAATTATATTGTGGTTATAATAGCGGTGAAAAATAAAAAAACAAACTTGTGTTTTTATAGGTTGTTGTTCTAGCCTTTGTGCGATGAATTTTACTATAGATTTTCTTTTACATCGTTAGTAATTAGGCATCCTTTTTAAGTGCATAAATTTCATAGAACTTGAGGGCAATAGTTAATGAGAATGGTCAGAAATGCGATATCAAGCGTATCCTATACCGTACCACATGACGCTCAAATGACGGAATCGACACCTATGATAGCTCTTTTATTATCAAAATTACACATAGATTAATTTGATTTCAAGGATATCGTGAAACAAAGCTAGTGAAAAAGCTTCAAGATTAAGTTTAAGGAGCTTTTAGACACTAGAATATATGCAGTGGATAGTGTCGGAAGGTAGTTTATAAAGCCTCCAACGTATGCCAACAGGAAGGTTATTGGGCCGTTCTCATGTATCTCAAAGGAAAAATCTGGGAAAACTTCCAATGATCAGAGATGGCAAATATAACCTTATATCCTCATTTTTCTTTATTTAACAATGGCTAGTACCGTGCCTAGGATCTTTCACGCTCAAAATGAAAAGTCTTAACCACTGAGCCATGCTGAGCTCTAATGAAAGCGTATGACAAGGATTTGCTTATCTGATACTGATCCATTCTTGCTGTGACCGAAAGGCTTAAATTTGAGAGGAAAATATCATACTAATTTTGGGGTCTAAATAGTCATTAGAAGATAGTTTAAAATGAAAAGGCACTGAACACAAAAAAAGCGATTTATCTATTAATCAAAATAACACAATTCCTTTTATTTAAAAAAAAAAAAAATTAATAGTTCTTTCATCCACTGAGATAGAACAATTCTTGCAATTTAATGATTATTTTATACAAACACGATTTTAGTTATGGCTTGCTTACATTAAATAAAGATCTTATTTATAGCAAATGGAATAAGAATAACAACTACAAAAACATTTTTGGATTAATTCGTAAGTTATGGATAATAGCATATTGTTCAATTCTTGTGTAACATGAATACGCATAAATAGGAATATACGTTGAAGTAATGAATCGCTGTAAACTGGTGGAGATTATCTTTCTTAGGTTTTGCAGATAACAGGTTCGATACCAAACCTAATCGAAAAATGTCATGCTGGGAAAGTCAATTTGCATTAAATATTCCGCAAAGTCTAATGTACTTTTGCGGTAGTATGCCATGTACAGAGGAAAGAACGTATTGAGGTGTTGATTTCATAATTTGATTGAAGTTCAATTTTATGAGACGGTTTTGATTAGCAGCAACACGTAGGTAAACGTATAACAATAAATAACTTATAAGTTATAGAACAACTTTCCATCTGCATGGGAGAAAGTTATATAAAACCTATACATCAGAAAGTTTCAATAGGATTAATAATATTTTGAGAAAATACTATTAAGCTATTCTGGCTTTTTTTTAATGACAAATTATAATTTTGAAAAGCAGATTGCATTGGGCTATTACCATGATCTAAAATTGGATAGCACTCTCTTTAGAAAGGGAGATATTGGATTCATTTCTAAAAACTGTTGAACTATGTCAGGCTAATGGATAGTTTCGGCTTCCAGCAAGAATATTCGAAGTGCGTGCTTGAGAGTTTTCGGGTTTTCTACATGGGAATACAGTCTACATCTTTCTAAGCTGATTGTATTAACCATTTACAAATTCTCATTCTTTAAGCGAAAAATAATAGAGTGAATTAAATTCCTTTAATGCAAAATGAAAAGAAATAAAATTTTTCGCAAAGATGAAAAGATAGAGAGAAATATTCGGAGTACGATTTTCTTAAATAAGGCAAACCTGATTGGTTAAAATAGTTGTCCCCATTGCTCGTGCAGTTAATATCGTAAATATGGCATGTCGAATTATGTGGCTGTGTCCAGTACCAGGTGTGCGTGCTCATTTTTATAGAATAAATAAATATATATTCTCACGTGAGAGTTTTATCTATTCAATCTTTTGATAACAAAGTGAGGCATTTTTCTTTTATCTCTGCATTGGCTTATTCTAATCCACCCGAACGGAAAGATGGGCACTGCGTATATTTACATTAACTTCCGCTGCAGGATTTTTTTTTTTTTTTAATTCGTCATTTACATTTTTCTGGTGTTGTTAAATTGAATTCCAAATTCCATGAATGTCTTTGGAACTTTGTCAGATTGGATATTCAATTATTGTGAATTTTATATAATATATATTCAGTAATTTTTAACCTGTGACATTTAAACTATTTACTGGACCAAATGAGCCCTAGTGCTTTATTTCTGTTGAAAAATGTTAAAAATTCTTAAATACAATTAAATAAACATTAACAGCAACTTTTCTTTCAAGGTAATTTATATTTTTTTAAAAGATGAAAAAACTTTTCCTCTGAAATGGAAATAGCTATTCTCTTTGCTTATGTTTTAACACATATTCCTATTAAATATCGAACATCATATAGATACATAACGAAGTGGAGAGATATCTATGCCAATTGTTTAACAGAATGTGTGCCCCTTCATTATCAAACATTTCAAACTTGAAAGGGATAAAATGATGAGGTTGACATCGAAACTAATATACATTTCTTACAGCCCCTTCAATGAAAAAGCAGTAAGCAAAACAAATATTAAACCAGCATAGATCATACAAGCTTAGCAGTAATCGTTTATTTCAAGGAACATCAAAGTTTCCACATTTCTCTTCACACGACACTAAAGGACATTAGGCTTTTTGAATATCTAACATGCATTAGGTTCATCGTAGCCAAATGTACTCTTTGGAGTAGAAGGTACGGAGTTTGATCCCAGTTTTTGTTACAGAGCTATGGTTATAAAGATGCTGCGTTTCTTCTGCATAAACGCATGTCGGCATGAGTACTTGGTACTACTCATTCCGACATAGATTTTCTCAACAGCAACATGCAAATAGCATCCATTATGAATGAAAAGTCCACAATGCAAAGACATTTACTCAAAAATGCCTTACAACAAGATTTAATACTTAGCCTATATGCTACGTAGCATAGAAATCAAATGTTCATCAATCATTTCAGCATGGCCACCTCTAATTAGGTCACTGAACGACTAGTCAGAATGTTGCTTTTGCATCTGAAAATTAATAACTTCAATTCTAAACCAAGTAGGGGGTCTTCTTCTGTTGGATCCCTGCTTGTAAATTACGAAGACTCTCACCTGGCTGCTTCTACTAACTAGTAGAACCTAATTCAGGGCTAGGTACAGGGAAGTATGCTGGTACAATAACAAGTAATGTACCCTGTATATGTGTAATAAAGGATTTTGATTGTCAATCTCGCCACTTGCTAATTCATGATGTATAAAATTTCTTTTTACCGATATGCAGTTTTAATTCAACATATATGCAAAAATTTGAAATCTGAATTTTCTTTGACTGTCATGCACAATTTTGAGATCACATTCCGTAAAAAGATATATCACATTCTATAAAAACAATCTTAATTATTAAATTTTATTATCTACTTATATAAAGTCTTATAGATATTTGTTACTGAATTATCCTTAAAAATTTATAAGTCACAAAAAATACATTAAAAATAACTTTTAAACTATATTCCTTACATATATTTATGTATATAATAGAATTTTAAACTCATAAATTTAATAAATTTTTATTCATTTCATTCTGAAATAAGACGAAAAAATGCATTTCAACGATACAGTATTGCAACTTCAAGTCTTTTAACTATAATACGGCATCGGGTTCTCAAACTTCGCAACAAGTTAATTACGCATGCCGATTATTAATATAGATTAAGCGTTGTAATGACCATTAGCTGAGCCATTAAACTGTATAGTTGACTTGCTCCGACATCATGCAACGGCACTAAGTCTACTACGAAGTCGTAACCATAGCGTTAAGGTTAGTTTTCGTTGCGGCCACACCCTGCCTGTCGATACTTTTTATTCTTTCTTGGTACTCCCTGAACTTCTGTGCACGGTCTCTCCGTCACATTCTAATAACTGCTATAAATGGGGCTCCAGCTAATCCTTCGACATCAGGAAACCAGCGAATAATAATAATCTCTTTAAATAATACTTTGCGAATGTCAGTAACAGAAGTAGGATTGTTTAATAATTGCTTAAACTCAACACTTTTCGAATCTTAACTTCGGAAAGAAACAATCTTATTAATAGTTATGAAATTATAATAAATTTACGATTTACGAAATTATATCAAAGATGAATTATGTATAAATTATAATTTATTTTTCAATTTATTTACATAAAGAACAATTATTCAATGATAACAATTTAAAAATTTTGAAGTTAAAATACAACAGTATTTGATTGTGATGTTCTATTTTATAATATTCCAATTGTCTATTTATAAGAATTCGTTAATATAATATAATATAGCATTATAGGTTCGTATAAATACATGTTATTACAATACGTTATTAAAAAATTTTAAATAATGAGAAAATATATATACATTAAAAAATTTATTTAAAAAATAAGCATTTAAAGGAAATAAAAGTTTGAAAGTAAGAAAAAATGTATTTAAAATAAAATCAAGATACACACATCCAGAATATAAATTAAAAAAAATATATAAATATTATCCAATTATATATACTTAAAAATGTATACTAATACCCTATTTTCAACCGCGAAACTCCACATTTTGCTGTTTTATAACTATTTCAATGTTATATTTAGTAAATCTCCCGATTTATTTTAAAATTAAAAAAAAATTAGTTTAAAAATTAATAAGTTACCTATTTTAAAAAATAAAATGTTCTATTTCTTTTGACTATATTTTCATTTTTAAATAAAACATAAAAGTATTTCCTGAACTTTTTTACACACTAATTAAATGAGTTTTTTCTATGATAACTATATAACTATATTCTATATAACTATAAATAATTTTACATTTTTATAAATTTTTTGAAAATTATAAATGTATTTAAATTTTTCATTTTATCATCGATGTATATACAATCAGTGTGAATATTTAATGTATTCAAAATTTAAGATTGTTCTTTTTTAATTTCTAATTTAATATACTACTCTATATTTATTTTGAAAATTAAAACCTCCCATGCATTTGCTTTCACATCAGGATTTAACATAGTATTTGCAAACAAAAAATGTATATATTATATATATATTAGAGCAGTGGTTCTAGAAAAAATATAAACCAAAAACTTTTGTGTATTGGAAAATCAACATTCGATTCAAGAGCAAAATATTCTTTAATGAAGTGATTGCATCGGTAATTTAAATTTTCTAATTCAAAATGGATTGCGAGCAAATTAAAATATATATATATAAATATTCTTCAATGAAGTTCCTTAAAACTTTACGATCCCGATCTTTTAAATGATTCGAGGTACCTAAATTACATATTCTTCAAATATATCTTGGGTCCTGAATTGAAGACTGTTGAGCATGTGAAGTACAATATTCTCTAATTTGTCCAGTTATATTATGATATTTAAAACTAAGACCATTCATTTTTATGTATTCCAAATTTAAAACTTGTTAAACTACAGATGTTATCAACTTAAACATATTAATCCATTCCCTAAAATCTAAAAAAAAAAAAGAAAGAAAGAAAGAAAAAAAAAAAAAAAAAAAAGACATTTTTAAAATCATTGGGGTATTTTTGCATTCCTATCAGATCTATTATAAATTTAAAGAAAAAAAATTCAACAACTACTTTGTTAAAAAGAAGCAAACTAAAAGATTTCCTTTCTGGTGTATGAATTCAATTACATTTATTGTCAAATGTCAATGCGATTTCAATTATTTCTATTGTCACTGGAAAAAACACTGTCAAGAGTTCGAAATACTCGTAACCGACCCGTAATTATTGAGTTCCTAAAAGCGATTATCAAGCTACACGAGTAGCATTGTTCGGGAGAATTGTCGGATCTTTGATCTTCGTATCTGGTTTACATCTGGGTTCGATATTTCCTTTAGAATAGATAAATGATTCACGAATAGGAAAAAAGGGGGAAAAAGAAGCTATCGCGAAATCATTTAATGAGTCACTGATTGACTGTCACAAACTATCATTTCATAAATATTTCTTTATTCACAGCAATTGAAATTTTCTCACGTCCCACAATTCTTACCTCAGTGAGTCATTTTACTGTATTTGCCATTTGCCTATCCTTGACAGTGTGGGGGTATTTATAATGGTGGTTTTTACATTCATAATTGTAAGTCATTGTCTGTACTTTGAATATATAACGTATTGAAAGTATAGCCATTGAATTGTAAGCTTTAGTATCAAACATTTTTGGGATTTGGTTAAATATTTTTCAGAATGACATTGTGGCGCCATCTGTCAAACGCACATAACATTATTGCAATTCATCGGAAATCAAAAAGAAAGTTTTCACATTAAAATCTTTGTATTTCATTGTCAACATACTAAATATTTCCCTTTTAATTCATATAGACGTATCTTAACTGTAGATTTTGTCATTTAAATAATTTTAATTTAATTAAATACTTGTACGATCATTATAAAATACTTCTCTACGAGATGATTTAAATCAAATTTTACTAATGCTAGGAAAAGTTATAAAAAACTAGATGACAAGAAATTATAAAAATATGAATTCAGCATTATATTTTCTTTACTATATAACTCACCCTGAGTATAATCTCTATTTGACCAATGAAATTATTTAAAGCAAAATAATTTTAATTAATTTTAACACTTTGCTTGATTTATAGGTGTGTTTTGATTAATGTGATATTCCAATAAGAAGATTTTGGATAAACAGGACTCCACCCTAGTGATAAGTTTACCACCAAAAACAAATCTATTATCATAATTCAATTATTTTTAATTTTGTTTAAGTATTTGTCAGCAAAGATGGCATATTTATTCTTGACATAGAACACATATAAATGACAGAAGTAATGATAATTCTAAGGAATTTACAGGGCAAGTTTAGTGTAACGGAAATTGAACTCAATACGTCAGAAAAAAAAATTTCTAAAACGCTTTCACGGTCAACCAAACATAGAACTCGATTTTCGGGTCTCAGACTTGTGCGCTGTAAGCAGTAGCTTATTATCTCAAAGTCTATCAGTTGTCTCACTGTTTTTCCAGATATCAGTTTGTTTTTATTTTTTTATGATGATGCAGCATTTTGACTTTGTGGCACAGTTCTAATGATATTTTTAACTGAACGATGCATTTTGAAACGAAAATAATTTACTTTTTTTTAAAAAATAAATAATTTGGAGAAAGAGAACATTTGAATTGAAATTGCTATTTTATGCATTTTTTAATCAAAATCGTGTTTTCAAAGCAGTGGAATATATATATTTTTTAAAATTTTGATTTTTCATTGTTAATAAAACTTTTATGAATAGTCTGTTCATGCGAGGTTTAGACTTCAATTCAACAGTTCGTCAATTAGATTTTTACCTCAAAAATGTCAACGATTGTAAAATATTAGGTTGGGGAAAAAGAAATCCATTATTTTTACGTGAACTTTATGTAACTTCTTTTGGATTCACTTTGTAAAAAGGTTTAAAACAGCTTTCATGTAGATTTTTAGGTCTTGCGCTTTACGACCGCTGACATGCGGTTAACTTCGATCATTTTTGATATTTTATAGACATTTTCGACGATGCTGTATCCACATGCGAGGTGCATCTCTAACATTAAAAATACCCGAGCGGAATCGACGAAACAAAAATTGTACGTAACTGGTTGTTACAGTCTTTTATAGGATGATAAACACCTTTCACAATTTTAGCCACCCGGCTATCTTTTTCGCCGTTACAAGAGAAAAACGAAAATGTATCGAATTTTCTGTTTGTTGTCTTCCATTTTTAAAACCTTGTACTCGTAACTAAATTAATCAAACAAAAAACCGCAAGAGGATATTTTAGTGTCAAATGTCACCTTTCCAATGAGCATAAATCTGAAATTGTTTGATAGATACCTCACAAGATATCGATCACTACAGACGTCTACCGAAAAAAATAATGGATTACTTTTTCCCCAAACTAATAGCAAAACAAAAAATAGTAGCTACCAATCTCAATAATCTTTATATACAAAAGGAGCCATTCAAGTGACTATCCAAATCTTAATGTGTGATTTTTAAGAATAGTCTATTTTTTTAAGGTCTAACCCATATGAAATCTTATACTAATACATATTTTTATTTAAATATTCTAAAGTTTTTAAAGAGGAACTTTAATTTTCCAAGAATTTGATATGATTATTTGTTTCTCAATAAATGAGATTTGATATTTGTATGCATTAAATCATAGAATAACTTACTATAATTTTGTAAATAACCAATAACAAAAATCACAGTTTTTTTAAAATATTAATGTATAATAGAATGATTTTATCGTCTATCAATACGCATTTGATTATATAATATTCTGTGTGCAGAAACGTTTTCCATTTCATTACAAATCAATGAAATTTCATTATTTTAATTTTTGTAGATGTAAAGAAAATTATTATTTTTCTTTTCTTTTAAACTAAATTCAAGAACATCACTGGACATTAGATTGTGTTATGGGGAAATGAATCAACCTAAGAGGGTTTTTCTTTTTAAAAATAATTTTTTTATTACAATTTTTATACTATTAATTCCAATGAACTGCTAAAATTTGTAATATTTAACATTTTTATTATTATTTATTAAATATTGTATTTATTTTAATTATTTCCTTGATTATTTCATTAAACAGCTGTTCTTGTTTGTTACTTCGAAGTAACTAGTCGAGATTTTAAAATCAAGTATGTGAACGTTAAAAAATTTATTTTGTGTTTCTCCATTTTTGTTAAAAAAAAAATGTCCGAAGATAAATTTTACTTTAATTTTTCATAACTCTATTAATATAAATTTAATCACTATAATAATCAACATAACACTGATATTTCAACATTCTATAAAGAACTCTTATATATCAAGTGTTTATTACTATAGCCGACTGCTGATATCGATAAATGAAAAATATAGGATGAATTGATTTTAAGATATTTAAATATTTTGAGGATTAATTTACAACAGTTATACTTTGCGCATGCGTAAAGAATTTATTTATTTTAAATGAGAGATCACTTTGGTAAATGTATAGTTTACAACTGAAATATGCTGTATGAAAACTTGAGGAGCTGAGACCAAAAAAGACAACTAGTCCAAACTTTCATTTTTTCCCAAAAATCACTGATAAAAAATTATGACGGTGACTAATTAAAAAAGAAAAATACTTATTTACTTTTAAAAAACATTCA
>JAPDSC010157046.1:0-13392 GCA_026290005.1 Latrodectus geometricus | reverse complement strand
ATTTGTAATAAATATTTATGTAAATAAATATATTAGAAAATCATGTGGCTGATATAATTTATACTTTTATAATCAAAATATAATTTTCGTTTATAGTTTAATTCTTTTCGTATAGATGGCAGCACTAATAACGAATAATACAACCAACCAATCAGAGAACGAACGCGTATTTCTAAGTGCAGGGTGCAGGATCTAGCCGCCTGTTTCGAAAACAACCTATCATTTGAATGAAAGTTAACCGTTAATACGAAAGTTTTGAAATCTGTACATATTTTACAAGTTAATCTGAATTTGAAAATTTTTTTAGTTATTTAATTGAAAAAAATCTGCTGAATTAATCAATTTTAATCAAAAAAATGTTTCAAAATTATTTTTGGAGAATTTTTATATGCGTCTCTAAAAGAAGTATATATAACTAATCCATTTAAAATTCTTCATATTTATCTTTATATCCATTTTAATATAATTTTTCAAGAAAAAAAAATTATCCATAATAGAAATATTATTATAATTAAAAATTATTTATAATAAAAATGAGAACAGCTATCAGTTATATAATTATTAACTTGTCTTATATTAGAAATAAAATAGATCAACAGTTTGAAATATTGAGAATGCAGGAAATTTTATTAGCTGAATTAAATATATTTTGTGTAAATATCTATTATAAATAAAATACATTTTTCTAATATTATTTAAATAATTTAACATTAACGTTTATACTACTGTCCCAAAAATGAAAAGAAGTGAAGAAACGATATTTCTGTGACGTAATTCGCGATTTATTTTAAACGTTGATAATCATATCTAAATATTACTGATGTTTGTTTCTCGAAGTGTGTAAATTTTTTTATCATTAATTATTTTTGATTCTCAAGACATATTTTGGAAAAAGCGTAAGGTAAATTTCAGTTTGATCGCTTTTTCATTCAAATATCATGTATAAATTAATTATATTTATTGAAGTAATAACAATAAATACCGTTAGTCGATGGTTTAATCTAAATAACGTAAGATTTTATGAAATTAAATAAGTATTTACCTAAGCAGAAACAAAATATGTGTTCATATTTAGGATGCCTTGCAATTATTCGTTAACAATGCTTTTTTGTTTCTGAACTAAATGATTGGGCGTTTCTCTTGGGATTTGCATATAAATAAAGAAATGAACATATTCGTTTAAATGTTAATCTTTCTCGTGACATTAATATACTTCTTATGTTGAAAATTTATTCACTTTTTATAGATAAGAGCAATTCGTAGATTATTGATCAAAGAAATAGGTATGTAAGATAAATAAAACATTATATTGAAAATGTAAAATACATTCTATTTAGGAAACTAATAACTTGTAAATGGATTGAAATTTTCTGAAATAAAGCTCGTGTAATTATCATAGGAAATAATGAAAGTGTATACATTGTAATTCCATTTAATTATACTTTCAAAATATTTATAAAGTTCAATTTAAAATTCAGAAACATTTCAAAAATCATAATTATATGTAATTTTAAACTTAATACTATTGTTTTCTTCTATTTCTTAGGTGAGGAATGTAAATGATTTATAATTAAGTAAATAAAAAATTGCATCTTTTTGAAATAATGGGAGTTTTTTGTAATTATTTATAAAACTAAAATATGTTCTGATGAGAATTATTGTGTTTCTAAAATAAGGCAGAGTTATATTTTACTAATCTTATATTTAATTTTATGCAATAAAATTGTGTCTAGGGTATTAGAAATTATAAAAATATTATTTAGGAAATTATCAATTTGGTTCTTAGTTGTTGTTATAAAGTACAAAATTTAAAATAAATGTTCATTATTCAAATGCTAAACAAGAAAGTCCATTCAGTAACTGCTTTCTAGATTGAACCCTGATTATTATAACAAGTATTATAAGTTTTATTAATTTTTGTTAATGCTAATAGATATTTAAATTATAAATTGTATTCCATATTATCCTTCAGAATTATTAATGAATTACAGTATTTGAAAAAATAAAATGTAATGAAAGGAAAACCAATTATGTTTATACTTATGTATAAGTAATGAAAATTTTTAAAGAGAACAGCATTTTCTTAGAAACTGATAAATTATTAAATTATGAATTTGTATTTTCTAGTTTATAAATTTCAACTCGTGAATAAAAAAAATATTTCTTTTTACTGGTATAAATACAAATTATTTTTTTTCTTTTGGAATAAAACAATTGTTCATTCTATAAGATTTAATTTGTAAATTTATATTATTAAAGACATGCAATATAATTTGAGGTCACATGTAATATTTCTTTTTTTAATTATTGGAATGCTAGCCCTTAAACCCTCAATACCATGAAGGAAAACAGAATTTAAAAATAATAATCATTTCACTGAACAGTATAGAAAATGCTAGTTTTTGAATTTATAAAGAGGAGATATTTGTATAAACAATTTCTGCTCTTGCTAGCTAAAATGACCTTTACCTTGTTATTAAGAGAATCAAATAAGGATTTAACATCAGAAACACACTACTCATTCTATTTTGCTTACAATCTAAGTCTTGTTTCATAATCTAGAAATGTTAGAGGAATGTGTTGAGTTAGTCTATTAGGAGTCCATGATCAGATTTCAGTTGGTGAAAAATTTGGAGGTAGAATGGGCCAGGACAGCAAATGAATACTGTGTGTACCAAAGAAGGTTGAAATATGAGATGTAATGTATGCTTTTGCATGTTTTATTATTATTATTATTTTTAAAGATGGTCTCACAATTTCTAATATATGGATAGCCTTGAGGTATCTAGAATATAATCACTGTAACTAGGTGAAAACTGTTCTCGCAATCTACAGACATATATACATTTATCAGAATACTGCTCACATAATATGTGCTTGTCTGAAAAAAAAAGAACGTTGTGTCCATTTCTATGTCTAACATACAGCTTTTTCAAAATGTATTAGAGTTTCCATCTATGTACCCTATTATTGATGGAAGCCATGCTGCTTCACAAATCATTGTTTTAGGCAAGCAGATACTGGTCTTACTGGAAGCAAACCTATTTCCTGACTATCTCATCTCTTTCTATATATTTCTGATAAATGCAGGCTATTAAGTCTATTAATTTTTTAAAGTTCTATTTTTTTCCAAATGTTAGGAGGAGGAGGGGGGGAAACAAGTTGTCTTCATTGAAGCAAATAGTTAAAAACTTTTTGTAATTTATTCTAATTTTTTATTAACTATTTAAATTATTTTTCATAAACTCAAAAAGTTAAATGCTATAAGGCTAGTTATAAAAGTCATTAATAAAATATATGGTAATTAAAAAAATATGAAGTTTATAAAGTTTAGTATGAAGATGTGCACTATATGTTGTATTTAATATAATGTATTATCATTTGTGCAAAAAAAATTTTTTTTTTAAATATTCATAGATAAGAGATTTTTTAATGTTCTTATTGAGAAATAAATTTTTGTGATAAGTAACTGCTATTTTACAGGATAATTTGATTGCTAAATGGGAGACAAAATGAATATAGACAAACCTGAACAATTAATGAAAGAAAAACCTACTTTGGATACCATAGAGAGTGAAGGATTGAAAGATATTAAAGCATATTTGCAAAAACTATATATAATCTGGAAAGAATTTGGTATTAATGAGGACCAAAAAGTTCAAAGAGGTAAAATT
The DNA here is from genome assembly GCA_026290005.1 of Latrodectus geometricus. Classification (NCBI taxonomy): domain Eukaryota; kingdom Metazoa; phylum Arthropoda; class Arachnida; order Araneae; family Theridiidae; genus Latrodectus; species Latrodectus geometricus. The sequence goes on along the minus strand of JAPDSC010157046.1, from coordinate 9,718 downwards.
GTATGGAAACATATTAATAATCTGTTGCAAGATATTGTGGATGAAGAACAATCTTTCTATGATGATATAAATGAGCGAATAATTAATTACACAAAAAAGATTGAAGAATTATCAAAGATCTTGTCAGTTAAACCAAATGAAGACAGAAGCTCTTCTTTGATTCTGAAAGAAGAGAATTTGCGTCAAGAATTGGACAATTTGACAAAACTGAAACATAAAAGAATTAAAACTTACAAAGAGTTAAGGAACTTAGAGTCTAGTTACTGTTCTTTACTTGGGATGGAAGAACACAAACTTCCTTCTTTCACTGGAGTACCATCTGAAAAAGATTTGTACGAGATTGAACAACATATACAAATGTTAAAAAAGGAGAAGGATCGAAGGCACAATAAGCTTTGCCTTGCCAAAAAAGAGCTTACTACTATTTTAGAAGTGACAGAATTAACTCCGGAAACACCACTTGAAAAAGAGATTCTTTCTGGAAGCAATGTCTCCCTTACTAACCAAACACTTAAAGCTTTAGAAGAAGTAGTTACTAAAGCCCACAAAAGGAAGGCAGAGTTAGAGGTTCAAAAGAAAAACCTCATTGACAAAATAACAGCTCTTTGGAACAGGCTTAAAGTTCCAGAATCTTTTAAAGTTGAATTTTTGTCCAAACATGTGGATTGCAGAGTGTCGACAATACAATCTATGAAAAATGAGCTTGAAAGATGTGAAAAAATGAAGAAAGAAAATATTAAAATGTTTATTGATGCATTACGAGGGGAGTTGAAGGAGTTGTGGGACAAATGCTATGCTTCTCCTTTAGAACAAGAACAATTTTGTCTGTATGATTCAGATGAAATGACTGATGAAGTTTTAGATGCTCATGAGGCTGAGGTTGAAAAATGGAAAAAGTACCATGAGGAAATTAAACACATTCTATTAAAAATAAATAAACGTAAAGAACTTTGGGAATTACTAATAGCATTTGAAAACAAAGCTGCTGATCCTAATAGGTTTAAAAATCGAAGAGGAAATTTATTACAAGAAGAGAAAGAGCGAAAAAAGTTACAAAAAGATCTTCCGACTTTAGAGAATGATATTTTTCATGATATAGAATTATATGAGCTAAAGCATGGAAAGTCTTTTCTTTATTTTGGTGAAGATTACAGAAATTTTGTCACTAATCAGTGGCAAGAGCGAATTGATCAGAAAGAAAACGAGAAAATGAAAAGACATAAACAGCGGTTATTATTAACAGAAAATGAGGCCTTGTTAGGTACTCCGGCTAAACGACAATTCCTGACATCACCAAAATCTGCTCCCAGTAAGTTATTTAAAACAAATGCTGGTATTTCTGTTTATCGTACACCTACTACAAACAGATCGAAGGTAATTCCAAGCACTGTAGGTAAATCTGTGCTTTCTACAAATCAAAACATAAACTCTACTAAGAAATCCTCTATCAGTTGTAAACTCTTCCCTTCCAGTTCTCGACCTAATGTCATCAAGAAAAAAGATCAGCTTATGGTGCTTAGGGAAAGAAATCAAAGTAGAGTATCATCTAAATCACCAAACAGTACTACCTATTCACAATTTGCGAATGAGTTGAATTCTACATATAGGCGTAGTTTTCGAAGCTCTGTTATCTCAACTAAGAAACCTGGTGGCACCAGAATATCGCAAAACACAAGTAAAAATAAGCGAAAAAGTGTAACAAAATCTCTGAGGAGATCAATGAGAAATACTTCAAAAACTGCTGCAGGTCTTACTCCAGCCAGAGGGAAGTTGGGCTTGCCATTTTTAATTTAAACTAGCAAAATTTTACATTTTATAAGTAATTTTTCAGCATTAAACTAAAACTATTTTATAAGGAACTATTGCTAACTGTCTTATTTTTTATTTGCTAATTTCTTAATTGATACTTTTAGTTATTATTTTAGTTAATTAGTATTAGATTAATGTAAACAGGGTTTTGTTTCTGTCTAAATATTCTTATTGATTTATTAAGAGTAATTGAAAATATTTTGTGTACTTAATTGCATAATGCTTTATTCCCAGATTAAATGTATCTTGTACATAATGATTTTTCACAGTTGTGATTTCAAAATTTGTACTATCCATTACCTTTAAAGTGGATGAATTTTGTAAATAAGTTGTACAAAACATTTTTTGTTAAAAAATGCCACATATGTATAGAAGCTTCATTTATTAACAATGTAGAAATAAATCTGTTTTAAAAATTATGTCTGATTTTATAAATGAATCCTTTGTGAAAATGTTTATATTAATTTAAATTTACAAAAGTTTTGGGCATATCTTGTATGAATTGCAGCTACAAAAATATTTTAATTCTTGATTTTTCTTTAGTGAAATCAATATCAAAATTACTTTTTACATATTGAACATATTACTTACCTTAGAATGAGGATAACCATTAATAAATATGAATTTAAGACAAATTATTAATAATCTTTGAGTATAACAGATTCATGTCATAGTTTAATGAAGTATATTAGATAACATTGTATATACTATGAATAAATGACATTTTCCCCTTAAAGTATAAATTTTAGTAATGAAAAATTTTCTAATATTTGAATAAATTTATCTCTGTAGTGATTATTTATATCAATCAGGATTCTATATTAATTCTGTCACAAATTCATAATTTGTATCTGAACTAATATTAAAAGCAAAAATGCACGAGTGTTTTATTCCTCATATTAAACCATTCAGATTGCAACTAAATATCTGTAACAATTATTTAGCATTATTGTATTCAATATTTTTATAAATGTGGAATATTTTATTCCACAATGGATGGAAAAAATCTTTTATTGAAATCTTCGTGTTGTGTGGACTTAACTCTATAAAATTTGTCAAGTTTGTTCAGAAATTTTTTCCAAATATTGTCTTGTTTATGTTCCTACAGAGTCATTCATAAAATTAAAAATAAACAAAATTTTTTAGGCAGATATATCTATGAATATTGTTAAAATGCATATCAGTAATAAATAATGGAATCCTATTTATATGAATCTTACCACTTTCAAATTTTGATGAAAAATCAGATATTTTAAAACAGTACCTGAGGGGAGGGATTAAACTTGCATAGTTTTCCTGTGAATTAATTGCATAATGCTAATTATATATTACAATGTAATTTTAAAAATGGATTAAAGCCACAAATCGCTGTTCTCGACGTAGACAGAACTCCAAAATGATTTTGTTTGATGTAAGCAAATTCATTATGCTTTTCAGATCGGAGTTGATCGCAGTCTATATTAATTAAAGACGTTTTTGTCACACAAAATTTTTACAACACAAATGCTGCTCAACCAAAAAAAAAAAAAAAAAAAAAAGGATTATTAAAATGGAGTAATCTAAATTTTAAGTTATTCTAAGACTAAATTTGCTGATAAGTAAGTATTTCATTTAGTGCAACATTTTTCTTGCTCTCAATTTAACTGCATATGATAATTTTATACAGATTATAAGCCTTGTAAATAGTGTTGTGAGGGTAAAATATCAAAAAAATTTCTAAATTTGAAATGTGTACAGAGATTTATTTCAAGTTTTTTTTTATATCTCATACTTTCAGGCGTTAAGTAAATTTTGTCCTTGACTTGGTGTTCTTTTATATGTTGTAAAAAATAATATAATGTATATTTGTGTAAATAACAGATGTAATAATTTTAAACTTAATATTGAGTTCACTGCCTTAATATTCACCTATTTGAAATTTTTCAGTGGAAACACAATGTTTTTTTCATGACAATTTCTGTGCGAATATGAAAAAAATTCATATTTACACAGAAATTAGTGAAGGAAAGAAATTAAATTGTTATTTGCGATTTTTTAATTGTTAGTTTCGTTTAAATTTGTTTCAGTTGCAGAGTCAAACAGTAAGTTAACGGTTTAGTTACTGTATTATAATATAGAACGACTATTTTCAAATTACCCAATGAAAAGTTCGAGACAATGAGATTCTAGACTGAATTGCCGAACTATCAGTTGAATGATTATCATTCTGATGCAATTCTATTTTTACTTTGAGCATGTGCATTTGTTATAATTCAGAATTCCCTTAAAACTAAGCGCCCCGGTAGAATCAGCCGTATTTTTCAGACGGACCACAGTGACAAAGCCTCCTAGAAAGAGAGTTCTAGCTTTTCCAACCTTTTTAGTTCTTTCTAGGAGGCTTTGACAGTGACAACTATCAAATCGCACTTGCTTTAATAATTTAAAAGATTAAAGTGTTTTTCATTTAATTTGCTGTGTTATGTAGAATCTGAATCCAAGGGGCATATTTGTTCCAGAGCGTGCGGGTACTGTTTTTGGTTGGTTCTTCGACGAAAGGATAGGCTTAATTTTTGTAATTTATCGAACTATTTATGAACAATATAGAAAAACTTTTTTAATAAAAATGATTATCATTTTTTTTTGTAATACGCTTGGTTTATCTAAGTTTGATACCATGAAATGTTTGTCAAGAACTTGCATCTTTAAATCTAAGTTCAGAAGTGTCATCTATCTTTTTAGGTAATGTAATTCTGAATTGAAATTACGTAATTATCTTTTGAAATCTGGTAGAATATAATGGTAAATTTCGAAGCTGAATTCCTTATGAAGAGAATTTTTTTCGGGGAGGATTTTTTAAATTTTCGTATCATGACGCCTATTGTTCGAACGGTGAAATATATTTCTATTCTTTCACTGAGTTTCAATATAGCATGGAACTGAATAATTATATGCATAATTTATATTCTGTCGTCCAGACTTTGGATCATTGCTTTTATCGAGTATACCTTATTAATATTTTATATTACCTATATCACATACATTTGTTATATTAGCTGACTTTATCCTTGAGAAACTTTATGTTTAATTTGCAGTTAGAGAGAAAAAAGGTAATTTATCTTACTAACAGCTAACACTCCACCAGATAACAGAGTGTTATCTGGTGATTCCTTTAAAAAAAATCGATTGAAATACATTTTTAATCATTAAAAACACATTTTTAGCACTGATTGGTACTTTAGATATTTTATGCTGTCACTTCAAAAATTCATTTCCAAAAATTGATGAATTGACTGCAAACGATTTTCTCTTACAGGAAAAGAATGGTTTAGCGATATAACTTTTGTTTCAGCAGTTCCTATCCCACTTTGAGTTTGGATGTTCGCAATGGTTCGAAATCCTCTTTCTTTAAATTACATATGTATCGTCTGTCGGTCTCGGTGTAATTAATGACCACTGAGCGACAGAAGAAACCAAATCTTTGAAGGAAAAATGATTTCACGTTAAAACTATCTAATGAATAAATGCATCTAAAAGCCAAGGGAGAAAAGTATATTCATTCTTCACAAAATTATTAGCATTTTTTGGAAAAAATATTTTTAATTAAACCTGACACATTTTAGAAATTTTCATACATTGTATTACTTTTTTTTTTTATAAATGGGTTTACTAAATACAATTTTGAATGCGAAAATTGTGATGAATATTTTTTTGTGGAATTAAAATGTACTTGCTCTCTGAATTAAAAAAAAAGTATTTGAACTTGAACTGACATCACTTTAACATTGGATTTTCTTGTTGGTTTTAATAATTTTATTATGTCTGCTATTATTTTTATTTTTTTAAATAAATTTATGTAAAAGTATAATGATGGCAATTTTAAAAATTTTTATATTGTAAAAAATGATTAGAGAGAGAGAGAAATTCGTAAGTTATTAATTTATCTTAAATTACAAATTTAAAATATATTCTTGAATATTTATATCTTTTAATATGTTTTTAGCTAAAATTACTTAAAACTATCGTTAAAACATTTTTATGTCGTAGACATTTTTCTTTCTTTCTCTAAACAAATAGTTTCAATTTAAGAGCTGAACGTTCTTTTTCTTACATTCCTTAAAATTACAATTACTTCCTTAAAATTACAATTGTGATAAAAATGCAGATATTGATAAGAATTATAAATAATGTTAAAAATGTAAGTGATTTTAAAGTTTTGCTTCCAAAATATTGCAATCAAAGTTTAAATTACACTAATTATCATAAATTAAGGAAAAATAAAAAAATGACAACGCAAAAAGCCCCCCTGAACTTGCGGCCAGTTGACGTGTCCATTGCAAACCTATGGAGGGATGCAAATGGCTAGCCACCTCGCATAAAGACTACGATTGTGAAGCCTTCGAGGCACGGTTGATCTGGAAACCCACCTTCCTGAGCTTGTAGCTAAGGAATATCTGAGTTCAGCCGGAGATGCGGTTCTATTCAATCGTGCGCATAATTATAAATATTGATCACCGGCACTCGATGATGCTTGGAGGCTATTCTTACGATTTCGCTATCCTAGAGTTCTTGTCTCAGACACGCAGCGACAATTGCTGTCTTGCTCTGAGACATCTATTTTTATGCTCCTCGCAAATTACTTATTCCGACAGCAGAAAATTCATATTTTCTTATAAATTCATATTCTGAAATTAACAACAGAAAATTCATATTTTCACTACTGACGATTTTCTTCAATTTATATTTTCTCTACTAAAACCATAGAGTACTTTTATAATAAAAGAGGTTATTTCAAATATAAATAATATCTTTACAGTTTAATTTTGTTTTAAAAATAAAATTATATATTTCGAAGCAGAAATAACACAAATTAAAACATTTGTATTGAAAATGTTCAAAGAACAAATTGACACTTAATTCTATTATGAGAACTTAATTCAATTGATAAAAAAGAATGACAATCCATATCAAAAAGCACACCGAGTCTTGGATCTAAGTAAATAAAAAAGTTAATACGTAATTGAAAACGATCCGGTAGAATTGGGCATTTATCATTTCGGTTTCTTTAGTAAAAAAGTGATGGAATCGTTAACAATATTGTAACAAATAAACTTGTATCCGCAAAATATTGAGTAATGTTATACAGAGCTGTTGAGGATTCAAAGTTAAATGTAGATTTTTAAGCATTTTATTCACATTTCAACTATTTTTATGACTTCAAATAATTCAACTGAACAGAAGACATTTTAGAAAGAAATCTACTTAAATTTAACAAAAAATAATATTTTTGTCTATTAACAGAACATTTTTATCATTTAATGACGATATCTATATCCACAGACCAATGATCTGTCTATATCACTAATAAATGGTTTTAGAAGATTTGTGGAACTCTTCTCAATAGCAGAAATCAAATCATTTGGCCAGTGTCGCCTTCATGCAACTGGTATAGAGTTGTCTGTGAATCTCTTTGAATCTTGCTTGCTGTCGTAGGGATCGGACAATCATTACTCGCTTTCTCAGTGGGTATTTTTGTTCTACGACTCTAAGAATTCAAAACTTACGAGATCTAATGCAAGTATTTTGTTGAACAGACTTCTCCTGTTCGTATTTTATCTTGTCTGAGCTAATCTTTATAATAACCCATTGTTGGCTTTGAACTTTTTTAGGGTGAAGATATATATGAACTTTATATAGCTTCGCTATACTCCAGAATGTGCATCATTGTCTGGAAAGAAAGATCTGAAAAAAAAATTTGTAACGCAATCTGCAATGGATAAGGAATACTCAATTTACATAAATTTTATTCCCAATTTATCCAACTCAGAAAATCAAATTTTAATCATTAATGCTCATCATAAGTAAAAGCTCTGCTTAATCCTAGTATACGTAAACCGGTAGATTTGGAGACAAGTAACATGTTTGGTGACAAAGTTTACATTTTCTTTTTCGCAAATTTTTTATTCGGCATTATGATTTATATAAGTATACAAAAATTGAGAATTATAAATGTTTGTCTATAATGTTTATTTATTATGAACATGTTACATATACTAGGATTTTACTAAAAACTATCTGAAGAAAATGGTCATTCACTCTGATGTAAATCAAATAACAATTTGTTCACTCACATTCATTAGACACAGATTCAATTCTGGGTAATTTAAACATACTATTATTAATTCTATAAAAACTGTTATAGATGCACTGAAAACTTGTTGATTTATTGTTCACTTAAATTAACTGGATTCTTGATAATCAATTATGTCTTTTAAATGCGAATGTTCATATACATTTCATCATAACTACAACATGACTGACGTAATTATTTATTCATCTTGAGAATTCATTGACAATCGACGACATTAGTTGTGACGTCATATCCAGTAACTGTTTCCAAACATTCGTTCCAAGCGCCATTTATCATTGAAAATGCCTTAGACTTCGGTGACAGATTTGTAAATTGTTATTTTTGAATTTGATATTCATTATTTAAGGATAACGTGTTTGCTAAAACTTATTAGCAATATTTGAAAAATATTTTGCAGAAAGTTATTTATTTGTAAAAATATTTTATATTTAGTTATAATTGAAAAAAAAAATTATTGTTTTGATATTTGCAAAATTTTTCAAAACATTAAGAATGTGTTAGGCTTTGTAATTCTTATGCATGTAATTCTTTAGATTTTATCATAAATATCTTAATTTGTATATAATTTTAGAAAAATTGATACATTAATTCTAAATATGTACTTGTTTGAATACAAATATGGGTGAAAATGTGCTTTAGGTCTCCTGCTTGGCGCGTTTTCAAAAACGCCGATGCCATGGCGAAAATTCTACCGCTATTTTAAAGTGAAACTTAATTAGTCACCAATGAAAAGGTAAAAACAAAAGAGTAATTAATGAGCATGCGCGAAAAAGCGCTTCAAATTTGCGAGTTGGCGAAGAAGGGAACCTAAACCGCAATTTAACCCAAATATGAATTATTTGACATTAAAAGCGATGACATTTTTTTGTGTTCACACTAAAATGTTAACATTTTTGACAATATCATGATCTAGAAAAATAAATATTTGTAAAATCATAAATCTAAATTTTCGTATTTTTTATCGATATCTGCAACTAAATTAAATCGTAATTATATAGAATTTCTTAAATATTTCAAATAATTTTATATTCATATGTTTCCTGAATTTATTGCCATGTTTGACAAATAAGCTTTAAAATATTTGGATTTATAAAGATATTTACCTTAAAAAAAAATTAGCACTTTCTTAACGCTCAAAACATTTTACAGTAATTTGAAAACCTTGTATATAAAACATGTCAGCGTACTAAAATATAATGGCTAACATCTGAAGAATATTTAAATTATTTTTATAGTGAAGTAAATTATTTTAAACTGGTCAATAGGCTGGAGCGCGATGATATTTCAATGTTTAAAAATATGCTTTTAGATAAGGTATCATAAGAACATTTCTCTTGCAAGAAGTCAATATTAATCTTGCATCATTAGATATTAGCATAATATCTCAACACACTCACTATTCGTAATATGATTAAAGAGAAACAATTAAGACCATTAATAAATCAGTGTAACAAATTATGTATTAAAGTTACATTTGAATGATGAATAAGTGAATTTATAAATATTGATATATTTCTGTGTTACACTCAGATGCTCTATGCTACAGAATAAATTTTCGTATTTAAGTTTTAGTTGAAAACTCCTATAAAAATATTAATAAATATATCAAAGAAAATTTATTGTTGCAATTTTTGCAAATATTAATATATTAAATAATAATTAAATTTTATTAGAACAATAATATTCATAATTATTAGAACAATAATACATCTAGAACAATAATATTTAAAAATCTAACTATAGTTGTTCTTATACACAAACATTTTCAAAACTACATACCTT